>JALLAW010000226.1:0-16656 GCA_036939535.1 Cyclotella kingstonii | reverse complement strand
AGTCAGCTGTGTGTGTGGGGGGGGGGGCATTCATTGTAGGCATCTGCAATTCTCTAATGGCATTTCCAATGAGCCCTCCCCCTTTAGTATATTCACGCTAAACATTGTTTGCAATCTCCTCAAGAGATTTGGTGAATTTGGCTGCGAACTTTGCAGCTCCTATGTCAAAGGTGTGGGGTTCAAGCTCTATGATAATAGACTTGAAATCCTTCTTCGGCTCCCTCTGCTGTTTTCTTAGGTGTCCAGCAATGGTAGGTTTGGCCTTCTTGTCCTCTGTCATTACGGTCTCTCCTTATTTGTTGTTCACAATGAATGGAAGAGGTGTAATTGTGTTGGGCTATGACTTTTTAGTAGTAATGTTGATGCTAATCGATTATATTGTGATTACAATTGAAGACAGCCCACGTTTTAAATGGTAAGTTGAGATTATAACTAAAAAGTGGCATTACTACCTAGGACTACGTGTATACTTCCGTTTTCATATAAAGGCTACTTTCCAAGCACGATGATGTGACAGACCAGCCCTCCGTGCATTTTTGAAGGTGCTTGAACTCAGGTACAAACCTCTTACCATGATCATGTCCACTCTACCAGAGTATTGCCTCACAAATTCTGACATCCCATGTCGCGTTGCCACACTTCCATGCGTAATCATATTTCTACCCTCTACAATAGGAGGTGGTACTGCGCCATGGCGCTCCATGCCATCACAATTGTCGAGTCTAGATGGGCTCATTCCATTGGCATTGCTTCCTCCAACAGTTCTCATCAGGCATTGTTGGGAGCAGTAGAAAGAAGATGGTGGTTCGATGTGACACCATCATCAAAATTAATGATCTAATGTTGAAGGGAGTTAATCTTCTTTGCGTGATATTGGGTGTACTCCATGCACTTTCTGTTGTCTATTGTTCGTCCATCAGCTTCCATACAAACTAGTATAAAAATTTGATGGCTGTTGACATTGTGGGACATCAGTATCAAAAAAGATGCATGTGTTTGCTTGTCTCATCTTGTTGCCATGATGATATCTTTTGAATAAGTGTCATCAAAGGTTGCCAATTTGAGTGTGTATTTAATGAGAATATCAAGTCTTTATTGATAATCTGACAGAAACTTAATGAGAAAATATGCAAATGGAAAATTGGACAAAAACAGGATTTAGAGTCTTCATCTACTATAAATTGAAGTGAGTCTAGGAAGAAGATAGCATTCTGACAAACTGCAACAGTAAGACTTCTATGAAAGCTGCTGGTCCCAAAGAAGATCAGGCTACTTCAATCGGGGGCATAGCTAGCAGTCTGGATTCTTTGCTACTAGGGAAATAGTATTGGGGGCAGAAGCAAGGGGTGCAAAGATAAACCAAGAAAGCGACTTTCAAATGTATCATTATGTGAGAGTTTTGTAATGTGGCATTTTTTCTCTTTGCGCTTTAACCAAGTATGGGCTTAACATGACACAAACCCCTGATATGTTTCTTCCTTTGTTTGTTTTTGTGTAGTGGCCTTTTTTAGGATCCTATTATCCATCTATAAAAAATATTTCTTTACCTAAAGTCCACGTCTCTTGGATGCAAACTGCTGCCCAATCGTTCAGTTTCATTTGGCAAAGTAGCATTCTCAGTTCAATCTTGGAGAGACCTCTGACATTCTGTGTGATTATCTGGGTGCTTGTTTTTTCATTGTTGGGGTTTATGTCTGGTAGTGTATTTTTTGTGTTAGTGTCATTGTGGCAATTGTTGCATTGTTGGAGGGTGGGGAGCGTGTCCTGATTTTTGTGAGTATTGCATTCATATGGGTTGTATCTATGACAGTAATGAGTGAATGGAAGTGAAAAGTTGGGATATGATAGGAGGTGACTTATGAGCAGTGTTTGTGCTACAGTCTGAGACATTATGAGTCTTGTAGAGATAGCATTTATGATTTAGGGTATGATTACTAGAGTAACAGCTGTTACAATGAATGTGATAGCGAAGGGTGGGGTTGTAATCAATGGGACAGTGTTCATTGAGGTCAAGGTAGCTAACAGTAGGGTTATGATGGATGCAGTGGTTGAAGAAATTGAAACTATTATGGGGATGGTGGTTAATATTGGAGGTAGATATATGGTAGTTTTAATAGAGAAAGTGGTGGTTGGAGATATGACTATGATTGATGGAGTGGCTGGCAGAGTCAGAATTATCTCAGGGATAGTTAGTGGTGGTTGTTATGATTGTTAAATTTCAGGTGCTTAAGCTTAGATGATGAGTAATAATTGGTAGATTGATAGTAGTAGTAATTCTGTTTGGTGGAGTGTACAGAGGTTTAAGTAATCATGAGACTGTTTGTAGTTGTATTTGGTGAAGTAGGTGCTACAGAGGTTTAGGTTATGGTGTGGGTAGTGTTCAAGAGGGTATTTTTTGTCTTGATGGTTGGTCTCATGGTGGGTATGTGTGTGGGATAAAGGCCATTGGAGGTAGTGCATGTGTGATGAATGAGGGTGAGAGTTGGAATTGCAATGAATGTGACCGACATGTGTTAGATGGTAGAATTGTTTTTCTAGTATTTTATTTTTCATTTTTGGGGGGGGGGGGTAGGTTGTGAGGGTTAGGGAAAAATGTGTGCAGCAGCATTGGCAAGGTTGTTGTCATGGATAGTTACTGTTGAGGTGCCATAGTAAGAATCATTTATGGAGTGAATTTTTGGTAGGGGCCATTGTTGTACTGGATATGTTCTGGCGGTGTGAGTGGTTGAAATGGTGATGCTGGGATTGGTTGAAGTGGTATGTGGTGGCTGGATGTAGGATTTGGGTGTGTTGTTGTGATGAGTTTGCCCGAGGTGCTTGATGTCCTTGTCCGCATTTTAACATTAAAAGGATGAGCTACTATTCCTACGTGAAATGCATTGGATTATCGTAGTACTACTCCACTGCGTAGGCAGTGTGACCACTTGATTGCCACATAAATGACACACCTTCATCAATGAAGTCCATATGCGACTCTGGTTGGAAGAAGAAGATCATTGAAGGCTGTTTCAATGAAGTATCTACTCTTATTCGTAACAGTGACCCTTACAAAGATGCTGATGGAAATAAAATATCAGTGTCTGACTTCATCCGTCTGAAGCTCTATGGATATTATAAATGTGCTACTGCTATTACTACCGCCAAAGACAGTCCTCGTCCTTCTTTTTTCGATCCGGTTGGCCGTGCAAAATACGAAGCCTGGATAAAATGTGAGGAAGAATGTAACAATAATCACTGCATTGCGATGGAAAAATATCTCGAGTTAGCTGCTAGTCAGGATCAGACGGAAGTGGGAAAGAAGTGCGCTGAAATCTATCGGGGTGCTTTGTTCAAAGTTGAACAAATATTCCATGAATGTGAACATGAAGCGACTGTTTTGTCAGATAAGAAAAGGGAAAGTCTCATTAATACTGAGGATTCCAAAGTCATAGGGGTAGAGGTCAAGTCCACAAAAGAAAACGGTATCTTATTGGTCACTAAACCAACGAGTTGTCTTTCTTTTTCCATAAGTTCTATTTTACCTACTCCGCTCATACCACGTGGCCAATTAGACATTTCATTCGCTGATTTTATGTTTGTTTTATTACAATGTATCCAACATACTCTCCATGAAACTTTCCTAGGTGGAGGATTTATTCATCGTTGTTTGCTTCATATTCTGCCTTCTTTTCTCATCGCCGTGATTAATATCACATTTGCATCGTTTCATCCACGATTCCTTGAGGAAAAATATGAAAGAAAAATAGTGCACAGCTGGCTGAAAATGAGCAATAATCAATTTATGGAGGCAGAAGAGACCAATCATCCTTGCGCAATTAATGAATACTCTGATTCTAAATCTACTCAAGTTATTGTTGGGTTATCAGTCCGAACTTTGTTTGATCTTTACCTCTCAATAAAGTCATATCCTACGGGCTCAGAGGTTCTTATTGTCCCAGGTGTGACAATCCAAGGAATGATTGATATAATGGAGTACCATCATCTAAAACTAGTTCCCATTGATCTTCCAAAAGTATCTAATATTTATTATAATTCTAGCAATCAAGAAAACGATGAGAGCCAAAATGAGCCAGGAAATTCTGTTGCAACTTCCTCGAAAGCCTTGAATGATCTAGAGGTTTGTGCGTCTACAAGATGGGGTATCGATCTGGATGCGGTAAAAAAAGCTATTTCAAAGAAAACAGTGGCAATATTCGTGGTTCATCCCTTTGGAACTGTTCTTGCTGGCCCAAACTCAATGATGAAACTTAGAGATATTGCAGTAGAATATGATTTAGATCTCTGGGAGGATTGTGCACAATGCTATTCAGGAAATCTTTCATGGACAGGCTCACATTCGAAACATCCAAATTTGGGCTACTTGGGCAGTAGATATGCTGATATCAGTTTCTTTTCTTTTGGGCCAATTAAGACTGCCACCGCCCTCGGTGGTGGGTTAGCAATTCTTCGCATCCCGTATGGTGGGTCGAAAAAACATCAAAACTACGATGTTTCTCACCTCCTAGAAACTTCTCAAGCAATGCGACGAATACAAGAATCAATTTATGCGCAGCAGTCAAATTTTTCCTACACAGTCAGAGTTCTAAAATGCCTTATTATTCATGGAATATCACATTCGTACATAGCATGCGGAGCGGTGAAACTTATTGTAGAGAAGTTCGGATATTCGTATGACAACTTTGTTGTTTCTTCACTGAGGGGATTTTCTGGTGGCGTTACTCCACGTGAGAAAAGTTTAGAGCAAAAAGATTTTATTATGCAATTGAGGCAACGGCCATGTCCAGCCTTGCTTGCATTGCTTCTTCGACGGTTATTTCACTCTGAAGCAACAGGTAGAGGGAGTGTTGATCGGACAGCTCGGTTACATTCCTTCGAACAGCTACTGATTACTCATCAAACCTCTGCCAATGTCTTGCTACCGAAAAATATTGATGGTTCAGGAATGAATGGATGGCTCTTTCCCATTCAGGTAAAAAATCCACCCGATATGAGCAAAGCCTTGTTGAACATGGGTTTTGATGTTCCATGCGGTATGTCTCAGCTCAAACCAGTTTCAGTGGAAAACACAAGAATTTATAAAGCTTTCAAACAAATTATATACCTCCCTATTCCCACTCGAAACTTCACCTCAAACCATCAATATAAACTACTTGAAGCAATTAAAAATATCTCATCTCAAGAGGAGCCAATATTCAATAACCAAATCTATCTCGAACGAAGAAAACGGCAACCTCTGTCCTTGGTCAGCGTCCGAATTTTCTCAACTTCAGCGATTTTTGCATGGATGTTATCTAATATGCTCGACTTTCGCACTTTATTTTTCATGAGGTTGCTGCATCTTCTATATGATTTTGTGCCCTTGATTTGTGCATCTACTATTTTTGGTATCACAATGCTGCACTTTTTCATTCGATTTATGGGACCAATATATCAATATTCTTCAAGGACTTTTTCCAAATACTGTGATATGATATTTGAATCTCCATTTCAAGACAAGAAGGGAAGCTGTAATGCTAAAATTACAAATTTTCAACAATCGAGAGTAGTGCTCAATTTAGACTGTACGAAATTTACTCATATTACACCTTTGCCAAAAAACAAAAACGACAATGATCTCCAAGTAGCTCTGCTCACAGGAGCAACAGGCTTTATTGGTTCTCTTCTCCTTCGTGAACTCTTATTACATCGGCATTCGCTTCGTATATCTGGGGGCGTCGCTGTTATCGTTAGAACAAAAAGAGGAAAATCTGGAAAAGAAAGAATTAATGAGCTACTGTCACTTAGTATGTTCGACTTCTTACGTGAAGAAGAGAAGCAAAGCCTTATTTACGTGACTGAAGGAGATGTTACTCTCCCTGACTGTGGTTTGAAGCGACAGCAGAGAGATGTTTTATTCTCGCTTAACATTTCGCATGTATTTCATTGCGCTGCAGCAGTTAGTTTTTCACAGTCGCTTGAAGATGCAGCAATTTCAAACATTTCGTCGTCTTTGCAAATACTGTCTCTGACAAAAAATCTTCGGAGAAAGGAAGTAAAGTTTGTTTACATTAGCACTGCTTTTGTTCATGGTGATAAAACTGGGACAAGTATGCATCCTCTTTCCGAAAGGTTGTTTCCTTTGCACCCGTATGATCCTATGCAACTTTATAAATCTATGCTGGGGACTCAATCATACGCATCAGCTGCTATGAAATATCATGGATTTCCAAACACATACACTTTTAGTAAATGTATTTGTGAGCACTTACTCCACGCAGACCAATCCATTGATACAATCATTATACGTCCAAGCATTGTTGGCCCCTCTACTCAAGAACCCTTTGAAGGTTGGGCTGGTGAAAAACCATCAACAATAGTAGCAGCAGCCTGTTTGTATCTCAAATTTCCATATAACTTATGGTGTTTTGGGAAGGAAACTGTACCATTCGTGCCAGTTGATATCGTCTGCAGATTCGTCATATTGAAATCGTTCAGGCTTGGACAAAATTCATCTGCTGACAGTAATGAACTCATCTCTTGTGTGGAGAGAAGTGTAGAAGAAAAAAAAGACATTTCACCAAATAAAAATGATTTGGAATGTAGTCGAACTACGGTTATGAACGTGGCATGGGATTCATCATCCCTTGCGCAAGCATCATTTTCATGGGTTGATTATGCATTTGCCATCACTCACCTTGGATCAGTGTGCGGCCATGTAAACATCGTTGTCGCTTACGCTGGGTTACTATTTTCGACAAAGATTTTTCCATATCTAAATTTTAGACGGAATACTTTTGAGCGCCTGCACAATCTACTAATTCGAACACCCATAGATGCCGTTTTAGATCTTTGTCAGAAGCTTGACATCAAGGAAGGATTTACGAGTGACATGAAAGCATTATCACCATTTCTAGAATTGCCTATTCTATTCTTTCCTTTTGCAAACCAAAATTATTATTTCACGAGTGCTCTTATTGCACCACCTGACTTTAATGCTGAAAGATACATGTTCAGTTGTGCAGTTGCAGCGCATAAGTTCTTGTCTGCAATTGAAAAACATAGGACTGATCGATCATGCTATAATTACAATCTAAGAGAATATTCTGGATCGGATCTACAAAATCGAAGCCGTACTTTGGTTGTAGCAGGTTCAAACCACAAAAAGCCCGTGTCAGACTTGTTGTGGGCACTCACTCAACCCAAGGGAAACTTATTCATACGGTTAGGAGGCTGGATATTGACAAAAATTTTCCGTCTCACTTCAGCTGAGATTGAAGTTGACGTCGCTTCTTTTGTTACCTTGGCAAGAGAAATAGCTACATCATCAGCGACCTCTCAGCACGTCACCATTATCGCCCCGACTCACAGGTCTTTCTACGACTTTCTCATCACTAGCTATATCTGCTTTACGTTACCTGAGCTGGGCCTTGAAATTCCATACATAGCAGCCGCTTCTGATTTTGCTCAAATCCCAATCATTGGCTGGCTAGCAAGTGGAGCACATGCCTTCTACTTGAAACGCGGAGGTAAAAATAAAGACCCCAACCTCAAGAAAATTCTTGACAAAATCACTCGCGGAACTGCAGCATCTACATTCGTAGAGGTGTTCATAGAAGGAAAGCGTAGTAGGTATCGAACATTTTCGCTACCAAAGACAGGATTCTTGCGATGCCTCGCCGAAACTGAACGGAAATATGTGGTTCTTCCCGTTACAATCAACTACGAGGGACTTCCAGATGAAGCAAGCTTGATCGACGAAGCCAATACAGGCTCCACTGAGATATTCAGTCTCGGTAATTTGGTCAGTTGGTCATTCCGCGTACTTCTAGGAAAGGTGAATATTGGGCGTGTCTATGTATCCGCATCTAGAGCGCTCGATTTGTCAAGAGAAAAGATGACTGAAATCAAAGCACAAGTTTTCGAAATTCAATCGTGTCAAAGAAGCAGAATTTTAGTCTCTGATTTCCACATCGAGGCTGCTTCTTTGGCTTTGGATCTGCCATTTGAGATGATTCGAGAAGCCCTAACAGGAATGGGTGTTACATTTTGGCCCAACCTTGTCGAGAGAGGAGCTCATGTCTCACTACCACAAAATTCATCTTTGTTATGGGCAGCCATGATGCATTTTGGTCACAATTTTGCACCTTACCTTGCCCTTTCACACCCTATGTGGTCCTCTTGGCTATGTCCAACTCAAGCAAAACTCTCTCATCTCGATAGCACTAATGAACTTGTAAATGCTGTTTTAAAAAAACTTATTGAGCACTTTGAATCGGCAGAGAGTATTGTAGATGATACTCTTGACATTCTTAGGAGAAAAGGATTTCACAACCCAAGCGAAAAACATGTAATGCAGTATGTGCCCGAAAATCAAAGGATTCCACCATTTTTAATCCGAATTGCTTTTCAATTTAAGTCCCAGACAAACATTCCAAGTAATTTGTCACAAAATCATCTTCAGTTTAATTCTAACTTTACAAGTGCATCGTTTGGAGAAAAATCTTTGGTTCATCCGATTAGACCCCCCAATAATCCCAATTCTGAAGCATTTGGAGCATGGGGATATCAAGACTCTTATTTTGTCATGCATGAGAGATCAGATGGATCAAAATACGTTATGATGAAAGGTGGTAGATACAGTATTTGTGGCAAACGTCTTCCTGAGCTTGCAAAATTTGTAGAAGATGAGCTGAAAATCACAATCAATGTTAGCAATAACACTTTCCCAACCTTTGAAGGTTTGCATCATATACCAGATACAACGTTGACCGAAAAGCATGTCTCTGAGATTGCGGCTGTACTTGAATCTGGCATGAATCAGTTGTCACTGAAGCCCGATGATCGTGCTAGACATGGAACTGGACATACACATGAGGATGTTTATTACTTAAGAACGGGAATCCTCAACATACGCGTTCCAGATGTAGTTGTTTGGCCAAGAAGCAATCACGAGATTCAGTTTCTTGTCTCACTTGCTTTGAAACATGATTGGTGTGTTATACCGTTCGGTGGAGGGACAAACGTCACTCATGCCACACATTGTCCTAGTAAGTCTGACGACCCCAGGCCAATGCTATCCGTCGATATGAAACTGATGGATCGAGTGATCTGGGTGAATGAGGAAGATGGCCTCGCTCATGTTGAGGCGGGTATAACTGGTGGCCATTTGATGAAGTATATGGAGAAGATAGGCTTCACTATAGGCCATGAGCCAGATAGCTACGAATTCAGCACTCTTGGTGGGTGGATAGCAACCAAATCCAGCGGGATGAAACAAAATAAATATGGAAATATTGAAGATATTGTCAAAGAAGTAAAAGTTATTGGAGCCAACGGCTTCATGTCGGATGAACACAAATTAGACAAGGTATCGTTTGGAAGAGTATCAACTGGCATTGATTTGAAATCTTTAATGCTAGGTTCAGAAGGATGCTTTGGTATAATCGTAAGCGCCGTCATAAAGATATGGCCGTTAGCTCATTCAACTTCATATGAAAGTGTCTTACTTCCTAACTTCAATGCTGGAATTAGATTTGCCAGAGAAGTTTCAAAAATGGGGGTGTTGAAACCAGCAAGCGTCAGAGTCCTTGATAACAATCAATTTCGCTTAGGGCAATCTTTAAAAGAAGAGCAATCAAATTATGCAATTGTTCGTAATTACGTATCAAAACTAATTGCATATTATTTTGGACATTTCTCAGAAAAATCAGTCGTCTGTGCAACCATGACCTTTGAAGGAAGCCCTGGAGAAGTAAAGTTGCAGAAGAAAATTGTCCGAGCATTGGCAACAATGTCCGGAGGTATCTTGGCTGGACCCAATTTAGGTAAAGCTGGTTACAACCTTACCTTTGCAATTGCTTACTTGAGAGATTTTGCATTAAATTATAATATTTTGGGAGAAAGCTTCGAAACTTTTGTTCCATGGTCGAAATTGAAACAGGTGATTGAAGTAACAAAAAAAAGAATCTATCTAGAGCATAAAAACCACGCACTTCCAGGTTCGCCGTTTGTATCTTGCCGAGTCACTCAGCTCTACGACGAAGGAGTTTGTGTCTACTTTTATTTCTCAATGAATATTGAAGGAGTTCCAGACGCATCTGCAACGTTTACCTCTATTGAAGCCTGCGCCCGTCAGGAAATATTGGATGCTGGTGGTTCTCTCAGTCACCATCACGGCCTCGGCAAGTTGCGCTCACGTTTTGTCAACCAAATTTATTCTAATGGGTACATCAATTCTATCAAAGCTATAAAAAATGCATTGGATCCTAGCAATGTGTTTGGTGCTAGAAACGGCGTGTTTTCCATAAAGTAGAAAAGGAATAGATCTCTCGACTCTGAGTATTAAGATTGTTTCGAGTTAGCTTCAAGCTTCTTTTTCTCACAAACAACTTTGTTGTTCGGAAGAAACCTCTTTTGCTCATAGTGCTCTACGTTCTCAAAGAAAATTGTGCCTTTTGCGGACTGTTGTCGTCTTTTTATTTCTTCAAGCTTCTGCATGTTTATGTTGAATGCTTGTTGTGTAGACGACACTGTTTCTTGCGCGGCTTTTGCAGCTTTAAGTGCAGACGCCTTGATTTCTATAGCTCTTGTTCTCTGAAGTCTGGCACTTTCAAGAGAAGTGCTTGATAACTCAACGGCTTCTTTTGACTTGGCATGGATATTGGCCAATTTCTTAACGATTGCCTCTTGCTTGATAATTGCTGTGCTCATTCGCAATGGATCTTCTCTAAGTAAAATAGCGAGTTCAGCATTGGCTTTGTTTCGGGTAACAATCCCTCTGCTTGTGTCAGCAACAATGCTTCTAACTCAACTCGTTTCTGCATTGTTGTTTCCTCATGGATTTTTAATGACCGCAAGACGTCATTTTCTCTCTCAAACGATTCACAAGTTGACTTCTCTTCTTGTCTCGCTTCATCTGCAGCTTTTGCTGCAAGAAGTTCATGCTCTACTGAGAATTTCTGTGATTTTTCCATTCAAAATTTCAACTCATTGAATGTAAACATTTTTCAAGTGGTAATCGAGAAAGGAACGCACCTCAGTTTGACAGGCATCTTCAGTGGTTTTGACAGCATTCTTAGCAGCATCCATCAAAGTTTCCAACTCCACCTTTACCTTCTCCAGATTATGCTTCGCTTCTTTTTCAGCAATCAGATCATAGCTATTCGGTGAATTGACTAGTTCTTTCCAGTCATCCCTAAAAATGAAAACTAGCAACTCTAACAGTGACATGCTTTTCTTCTTACCCCTCCCGTGAATTCCGTCCATGAAATTCCTCAATTCTGCGTTGGTACATGGAATTTTAGTATATTCCAATAGCCGATGTGCAGTGAATTCATCAAAAACAGACTCATTCTCTTCACTTTTGCTCAATTCCAAAAGAGCACATTTTTGCTCTATTCTTCGCACACGTTCACAATTCTCTGGATCGTTGCCAGCGATGCTGGAGTTTAAGAACCAAACAGCTTGATCGCGGAAGGACTTTCGTCGTAGTTCTAATAACTTCTCAATAGACTTATCATCATCTGCAGTGGAGGCGACAACCATGACAAGAGAAGACGTCTTTCAATGTCTGTTGTTGATCATTGCAGTTTTGAATTTTTAATCTTTCTATCTCTCTTTTAAAGTCTCTTTCTCTTTTTCTATTTCTCTCCCTCTTTCTCTCTCTCATACATCCTTCTACCACTCTGCTATGTTTGGCAAGGCTAGCACCTTGATATCCACCCCATCCTGAGACCATCGTAACACCTACCATAATGTTAGATAAATGGCCTCTCTATAATAACTGTGGAGACACTGAACCCACTGGATAAAACAGCAACACTGCACCTCTTGGATACACAGCACACCACACCACACCACCACAGCACATTTTGCTTGCCAATTATCTGTAGCGACATCAAGTTACCCTACACAAGACCTCTTTTATCCATCATGCCATCTACAAGTGTTCATCCATCCATTCTACCCATCCTTCCTTCTCTTCCACCTTGAATATCAACACCTACACCAGAACACGAACACAAACACCCTATTTTAGTCATGCCATTGCCTTGTGCTCATCCATGCACATTACCCAACCCTCCACCTGCAATACTGCACCTACAGCAGAACATGAACACAAACATTACACTCTAATGGCACAACATTGACATTGATAATCAATACCAGAACTTTAGATCACAAGGATACCTATCATTGAATTACCACAATTTCCCACCACTGACACCTAATCATCTCTCACCGTCAACTCTACCACACTGGATGCAATATTCACAATTGTCCAAATTATGGAATCCATGAAAATTACATAGGAATACATATACCTAAATTGGACATTGCTACTTCATGTGATAAAAAGTGGCACACCAGAAATTACACATGGGTATTCACATATGAGATATGAATTTGTGCAAGAAGTAGTAGAATATTAAAGTTGTAGCATGTAAATGTGTGTATTTTAAGCTCACTCATTCATCAGAAACTATTTGTTTACCATCTACTGCCTCTAATCTCAAACTTAAAGTACTTCACAGCCATATTTGGGGACACCCATCAAGATATGGTCTGTGATTTCCAGAAAAACAACAACAAATCATACCTTCTATTATCCAAGCAACACAAGTATACTATCCGTCAATTGATAAGATGGTATATCTCAATGACACACAGCACAAGCAACACAATGTAAATTCTAATTTGGCAGTATATCAACTACAACATCTAACAACAATTGGTCAAAATGACACTTTACATTCAACTTATAGTTTACTGCCATACAAGACAACATGGATTGAATTCACATACCACCCAACTAATTACCAACCCAATATCTTGCTACTCAACCATCACTTCTGCTACCAACATGACTGCTAACCCTTCAACCTGCAAGCGGACCCCTAACTCCTATTCAACCTGCACTTTGGCCATCAATCCAATGGCTGACCATCCAACTCACATGTCAGCCCCCAACGAATATTCAACCCACACTTGGACAGCTATTGTAATTCAACACACCTGTCAACCACTTCAAACTACACTTCAACCACCAGTCCAACATCACTGATGATCAACTCAATTTGTCATCATTCCAATACCATCTCAACTTTTACACCAGGACAACATCTCCAAATACTCCTATGGACAATGCAACACAAAGCAGACTAACATCCATACCTTAATGCAAACAGAAATACTCTTTGCAACCCCTCCACTTTGACAACCAGCTCAACTAATCTCAATCAGAAATTGCAGACATCAAACCCAACCTCTATTTCCTCAACGATACACAACTCAAACACCAAGCTTAATCACACCACCTGGCTGACCACCTGTTCACCATTCCCAAACACTAATTTTCATCCCCATCAAAAATCGCACCAGATTCAACCTTCTAAACACACAACCCAAGAACCAATCTAACATCCATTCACCTCTTCCAAGCAGCAACAAATTTCTCAATTCCACTTTCACTCACACTCTGACCACTAATCAACTACACACAATTAGAGATTGAAACTGACCTAGAAACCCTAAACTCATCATAAACAACCATCATTCTTATTCACAATTTAACTTTCCCTTTCACTTTGAGCATCAGCACAACTGCTCACACCTACAAAACAAACCTGGCTACCAACCTGACGTACCACAACTTAATGACACACTTCATTTTATGGGCATCAACACAGACGGCATCAAATCCTCCATTACAAACAACATCACTGATGACCCACTTCTGGACAATGTAATGTATAAGACTCACCCCATCACAGATCTAGTACATGAATTTTATAATGCCAACTACAAGGACAGCCCCACATCAAAGCAAACAAAAATTCATTTTAAGTATTATTTTGAATGATAATAAATCAAATATGCCAAATCAGTACTTTAACTGTCATCACTGAGAACATTTGAGGCCTACCTCAAGATAATGAACAAACTCAAAACACTAATACACTAAAGGAAAATCAATTACTGACTCACCTGCTGTCTTCAAGAAACATGGCCACTTTCATAACATGAATACTTCATAGATGGATTTAAAATGTTTTTGAAGGGTCACTCTGAGAAACTCAACCCTGATAGGGTAAAAGATGGGGTGGGAATCATATTTGATTCAATGTTTCCATCAGCACATAAAAACACAAAGAATCATATCCTTATCTTCCCTACCAACCATTAATTTGAAGGATGCTTCTTTGGTGCATCTTTCACCTGTAATAATTATGATGATAATGGAAAATGCATCAAAGGTAAAAATAACACTAAGATACTCACATTACCATCCAATGGACTTCCCACGCCTTATCCTAACACAATCCACAAAAACACACATTATATTTTTGGACATGATATCAACTGCAATGTTGGGCTATCATCCTCACCTACTGACCAACTGCCAGACAAGTGGCCCATATGGCTTATACATTAGAAAGATAAAAGGTCTACAACTACTACAAAACACTCAACTAAGAAGCAATACTTGACATAGAAAAGTTTGGCACAACCGCAACACATCACATACTAGATGTATTCAGCATCTAGCACAGGTGCATTTGAAGTCTACCTCAACTTTAACTCAATATCCTTCCAAAGATCTATGAAACACTTACATGTCAATACTGGGAAAACAGATTTCTTCAAAATATATAATGATCATGCATCAAATGCTGAATTCTATGCTAATATTGAAAACAGATACATAACAACCACATTGATCTCAATATATTCTGGCTTCTTCAAAGCCACACCAGCAGCAGAGTTTCCCATTATCACAAAGCATAGGATTAAAAGAAGAGATTGGTTTGAACTTAGCCTGCATGCTATCCAACCATACTTCTGTCACCAAAGTTTTACCTAAGGTCAGAGACCCATCAAACAGCAGCCAAGGTAAAATGAATTCAAAACTAAAACTGGCCTCTAAATTCAGAGATATTGCCACACATCAAGCCAAATCAAAATATATGAGTATGCTAGCAGACAAAATGGACACACTTTTAAGAGAGAACAGATGCAATAAACATTGCAGCCTAGGAGACCACATCAACCACTCAAAGCCTAAACGCATGGCATTAAATCTCCTTGACAGGAACAAAATAACCTGTGACAAGGAAAGCATGAGCATGATGCTTCCAGATTGTCAACAATTAATCAAAAGTAAAACTTATAGAACCATCTCACTTAATGTAATACCACAGCGTGAAAATTAACACCAACTTAACAACCAAATCAGTTAATTAATTCATCTTATGAAAAATGAAAAATGGCAGACAAGGGTCCTTTTACTTGCCATCATATATCAAATCAAGGATGCAGCAAGGCATCAGTCATGTAATCCTTGATTTTTTGATTTTAGTCCCTTCAGCTTCTAGCTGGTAATTCACTAGTATATCCTGTAACAATATATATGTTAGGGCCATTTTGCACATGAAAATCGTATATATAATGTACCAACCATTTTGCATATTTGACTTTCACTGCTTTTTTGCAAAACAGTTTTTACTCTCAGCGTTTTTTACAAAATAAACTCAAAATCTTGAAGTCTATTTTACAAATGAAATTAATATACATAATGATTGACTATTATACAAATCACTCGTGACTGAAAAGTTCATTATGGATAATAGTTTTTTTGTAATGAATTTTATATGCATAATGAATTCAGAAAAATGGTTATTATACATAATGATCAACACGAGTAATATAATATATATAAATGANTCGTGACTGAAAAGTTCATTATGTATAATAGTTTTTTTGTAATGAATTTTATATGCATAATGAACTCAGAAAAAATGGTTATTATACATAATGATCAACACGAGTAATATAATATATATAAATGAACCATGACCTGATTATTATACATATTGAACAGTGCAATGATGTCATTATGCAAAATGAACCCTACAAGACCATTTAGTAAAATGGACGAATATTATGTATAACAGTTGTCTATTTTACAAAATGATCATTCCTTTCACAAAAACATATAATAATTTGTAGTTTAATGTCACTCCTCCAAAGCTTGATTAGTTACCTCAATTTCTTCTTCATGATTCTTACATTTACTGTTGTTACGATGACACTTGGATGTGCAACTTCTACCTGCTTTTTTACATGCACAAGATTTTGTTGTACATTCTCCTTCACAATTGCATTTAATCATTCCTTGACCTCCAACAGGTGATACTTTTCTAGCTGCTGCCCTTTCACTTATTTTAGGTAATGTCTCCCAATTTAAGAATGTATCTTCAAGATCATGCACTTCTCTGTCATTTCCCATACTGGGTACTTTTCCTAAATGATGGAAAGAATAGGCTCTTTTTAACACTCCATGTTTTACAGCCACCTTTGCAGTTGCATTGTCATACACTTTAACAATAACACCAGTCAATGCTGCTGCATCAACTTTTGCTCTATCCACATCATCCAATGGAACTAGGACTACATCACCAAGGCTGTGAATACCTGAGTAATTTTTTTCTGCTCTTTTTTTCATCACAGTAGCCTGTTTATTTAATTTATTTGATGCTTCTGCTCTCTGCTTCCTTCTCCTTGGACTGCAAGTACTGTTAACATTCGTTTTCTGGAATGTTGTGTTATTGATATCCTGAATGAACTCCATGGTTGGGTACTTGTACCACAAACCCCAATCATCCATTAAGCCATCAT
>JALLAW010000225.1:0-15568 GCA_036939535.1 Cyclotella kingstonii | reverse complement strand
GGGGACGCCCTTTCTATCCCCTTTGCAGCCCACCTTCAATTCGAATTGGAACACATTGTCGTCAGGTTACGCAAATAATATTGAATTTGTCGTTACCCAACGGTAAAAAGGCTAATTGTCCATCTAATGGGTAGGGTATCACCTCCTACATATGTGTCCAATAAAAGGTATTTTGATCCTATTTTCGTCAGATTACGTAAATAATTTTAAATTACCGTTATTTCAAAGTAAAAACGTCAATTTTTCGTCCAATGGGTAGAGAATCTTCACCTATATATGAGACGATGAATGGCATTTTGATCTCATTGTCGCCTTGATACTAAAATAATGATACATTGTCGTTACCTGCCTATAAGAGGATAATTTTCCGTCTAACGGGTAAAGTATCCCCTCCTTCGTGTGTTACAAGTAACGGCATTTCGACCTGATTGTCGTCACGTTACGCAAATAATAATAATTTGTCATTATCCGACGGTAAATAGGTTTCTCTACCGTTACTTCAACAGTGTCGTGTTTATAATACAGAAGAAGATTACAATAACATTGATAGGTAGTTTTAAGATTGGTGACCAACACTCAGACTATATAATCCGACGTCATACTAAAAGCTATGTACAGAATATAGGGGGACTGTTTGTACTCTATTTCTAAGGAATAATACATACTATATGCCCTCAAAGCTTCAATCTTGGATTCACTATAGTCAATGAGTTTCAATCATGTAAAAGATTGCTCGAACTTAATGGTTTGATTTCTGTGCTGAAAAATGGGACCATTCAATTTTTACTACTGTAAAAATAACCTTTTTGGTACTACGCACATTGATGTTTTGTAAACTAGTACTATATGTCGTAATCATCATGCCCACTTTCATCCTACCTCCTGCATCAACCATATATCACTAGTGCTACTTGATGATATAGCTAAAGCCCAACAAGTCTAACAGGGTAACAAAACAAAATCAGGTAATAAAGAAACAGAGGCACATTTGTTGCTTAGAAAAGCTTTAAGGTTCAAAAAGCAAGGCGTCTATCTGCTCTGTGCAATGAGGTTGAAAAGCAAAGGTTAGATACTAGCAAGCTTCCACATGAGATTCATTAAAAAATAAGCAAAAGGAACAAGCTGTAATACACAGTACTACTTATGATCTTTTAAAGAAAGGTATGACTAAGATTGAGAGAAGTACTATTGATTAAGAACTGCCATTTGTGACGTAACTCCAGACAGCTACCAGACAAATACAGCAAACAGGCAAGCAGCAATCAACACATTACAGTGAGAAGCAGAAAAAAGAGAAGATTATTTGAAAGCAAGGCATGAAATTAGTGAACTGGATCGTGAACAGTCATTCAATTAAAATCTTTAGTGAGCTACAAAAAGGAGAAGATAGACAGTTGGAACGTTTCTTCAAAATAATCGGCATTACTTGAGAAATGGAATGAACAAGACAGATCCACATCATCATCAAGTCCCAATATAAACAGAAATTATGAATTTTATGTAAGTGAGATGGAGATTTATAATGAGGGGAGATACAAATATAAAAGACTTACATAATCGTATATTTAGATCAATGTTTTGTCGTTTTTATTGACTTTTTAGTATTTGATGACACTTTGAGAAACTTTTTGTCAGTTAGCTGGACAATGGAGGCATTGCTGTTGGAGTGGCTTTTTAATGATGTGCTGGATGATGGATGAATCATTTTTTGGGAGGCCTTTGTTGGTGAGCTACATGATGGAGGATTCATCTAGCTGGTGAGGTTTTTTGATGACAACCCAGACAATGGAGGAATTATTGTTTTGGAGGCTCTTTAATGGTGAGCCGGATGGTAGAGGATTGTTTGTTGGAGAGGCTTGTTTTTGGAGGCGATTTACGTTGCAGGACTTTCTCTTGGAGACACTATTGGTTGGCAAGTTAGATGATGGAGGACTCTATGTTGAAGAGGCATGTTTTTGGGGCAAATAACGATGTAGGATTCTTTCTTGGAGACACTATTAGTTGGCAATCTGGACGATGGAGGACTCTTTATTGAAGAGGCTAGTTTTTGGGTTGACAGATGATGTAGGACTTATTGTTGTAGAGGCTATTGGTTGGTGAGCTGGACGATGGAGGTTGGAGAGGCTCGTTTTTGGGGTGAAGGACGATGTAAGACTCTTCGTTGGAGAGGCTATTAGTTGGCGAGCTGGACAATATAGGACTCTTAGTTGGAAAGGGTCGTTTTTGGGGTGACGGACAATGTAGGACTCATTGTTCGAGAGACTATTGGTAAGCAAGCTAGACAATGGAGACTCATTGTTGGAGAGGCTCGTTTCTGAGGTGACGGTCTTTCCTCAATAGAAAAAGAGTTATAAAAATTCTTTGCATATCTTAAATGTTTTGGAGGCATAACATCATCAGATGAATCATATGTCATGATGTATAGCAATGCATGATGGTAGTAGATGGATGGCCACATGGTGTTGGGTAAGCGCCGATTGTTTATTCATAGGTACAAATATGGGGGTAGTAGTGACCGCAAATTTTAAATTTGAGAAACTTCCATTATCTATTAAATGGAATGATTTACGCAAAAAATTCTCACAAATGTGATTTGGTCACAATTAGGTTTGGATTGAAAGCTGGGTGCGCACCAATAATCATGTATTATTGTCATGTCACGCGCCTCAATTTACATTATGTTCCAGCCATAGTGCATTTATGGGTTATCCCAACGCGCAGCCTGCGTTTTAATTCTATCATTTTTTGGCTAATATATGTGCATTACTACTCTGACAGTGAAAAAAATTCTAGGCACAAAATCTATTGTGACATTATTGGCTTGGTTACTGATGATTTGTAAACAAGGAGATAACCAATACAGGGAGTACCCATTCCAGCATCATCATCGGAGCCATATGGTTATCACATATGTTGTTTTCTGCTTGTGTTCGAAACCTGGTTATAACTGGGTAGTGATTATTACAAATGGGCAGAAAAAAATGTCCGTTTGCGGACAACCACAAATATTTCAGGGGGTCTTACTTATGGGTAGTGTCATTTGACTTCCCATAAGTAAGACGCCATCTATATGTTATTGATCATCAATTGACAATTCCCGTCTACAAACGGGTAAAATTGAACAACCCCCCAAAAAAGTATGTGTGACATATGGGGGACAGACAATATTGGCAATTATCACGTGAACAAATGTTTCTAGTTTTTGGCTCATAACCTACCCCTCCCAGTTACAAATGGGTAGTTAACCATTTAAAACTAGTTTATTTGATACAATTTTATAACTGGCATCCAGTTATAAATTGTTGATAACGCATTCTATACTATATAGTGCATTACAGTGGTTATATCAGGCATTTTCAGATCTTCTGACGCATATTTTTCACAGGTACAAAAAAGTTCATCCCAAAGCCTCTACAATGATCAAGCGTCTTTCCGAAAAACCCCTTGCAAAATCGCATTTTTGCGAATAGGAACAATATTTTTATATCCTGTAGAAAAATGAGAGGCTCATTTGCTCTAAAACACATGCTAAACAAATACAAACGATCTGCCAAGTTAAACTTGTCTGAGAAACCTTAGTATTGGGTCTCTCGCGGCAAAGAGAATATCATGACTCTCGGAAATATTCCAATGAAGGCAATCGTGACCATCAGTTGGGACAAAACCATCATGCTATAGCACAACTTGACTGACAGAATAAAAAAACCATGGCAGAGTGGGCCACATTCCCACTGGAATCGCTACTCAGCCAACATGTTCTCCCCCTGTTTTCGTTGGGAATCCCACTCTTCAATCGGATGGTATCTCTTCTTCTTTCTCTCCAGTCCCTGTGCAACACTTGCATCATTAACAGCCTCTCTAGTAGCTTCGTTTGATTGGATGACACTCTTTTTCCATGATGTGGTACTCTCCTAAACAAATGCTTCAAACGTTTCTGAATCTTTGGATGCCTGCTGCAATTTATCCAAGTAGGATTCATGAAGTCTCCAAGGTTCGTCTTCAAGAGGAGATGGTGGAAGCTAGCGTTTCTACTAATTTCAATGTAGCCAGTGCATAGTGGCAGGTGAGAGGGCAATCCTACAAATCCATGGGCAGGAGAGAGATGGTGCCAGGTGGCCATCATTGTGGCCAAAAGATGAAAGGCACGTCATTTTTGGATGGACTTGTTCATTGGGTTTGGATACTTTTGATAGTGTTTGTCAACATGGTCATCAGTATGATTGGTTTCATTGAATATAAGTGGTGATCAATTGGATGATAGAATGCCTTTGTTGATTGGATTCTTCATACTTGCAAGAATAACCAGACTGTGTTGATTCTTCAGCAAAATGCTAACAAAGTTAAATTATGTACAATAGATTCATTTCACTCTCCTCATTCTTTAAAGTCTACAAACAATGAATCACAATGCTGTCTAAAACAGAATATTGAATACAAGCAGAAGTCATACTAGGTCTGTTGATGCATGATTTGAAATCAAAGACAGTAGCAAAAGCGTTTAGTGTCTGCCTTTCTCTTTCAGGGCTCCTCCTGCTGGATCTGCAGAATGTCCTGCTAATCTGCTGGTCTGCCAGTCTCCCCAATTTCTTTTTTTTCTGTTGCCCTGTACCAGCCCCCTCAAGAGGCCCCCCACTGCTCTGCAGTATTATTCTTCACTCTCATGGAATACCCTAAGTATCTCTGATGCTTCTTGCCATTAATATGGTCCAAGTAAATTTTATTGTTGTGTCATTTGTTGCTCTCAATATTGGAGTATTGGGAGTATGTGTAGAACCACAGTTTTATAGTCATATGCTGATTGACAAGCAAGCATTGGAATTTTGTGGGTGATTCTAGCCATTAAAATTTTAGTCATTGAACCACTCTATTATTGTTTAGACGAACTAGTATAGCTGGGCGTAACCATCCAAGACTAAAGGAGTCTAGGAGTACCATTCTAGATTGAAAAGGCCCAATGACGCAAATACAGTTAAGAACGGCGCCGGTTGTAGATAGGGAGTGTTGCATTGCAATCTTCATTTGTGTCATCTTATCATGTCGTCCGAAGGAGAGGCTTCAAAGGTGAGAATTAATTTTTAAGGAATCATAAATCTATTCAAACATTGAATCCATGCACGGCATTCTATCCAGTCATTGATCAGTTTCATTTCTAATTGAGTCATTGATTCATTATCCGAATGCCTTGCTCGATTTTCGACAGAAACAAGGTGGATGGGGAGGATGGGCTGCCGTTGGAGAATTGAAACAGCTTGGAGCGTCATGGCAAAATTTGGGGAAACAGGTCGAGGAAAAACTTCACTCTAATCAGACACCAGGTCAACAGGAGCAGTTAAACGCCAGTAATCATGAAATGAGTGGCAGTAAGCACGGACTGGGTGGAAATTTTATCTCGAGATTACAATATGGATTGAATTCTGCTACTGCTAACCAATCGCTTCAGTCTATGGAAAAAGATAATGGAGTAGACCCTTCCAAAATATCCGCAGGAATTGATCCATTCCCTGGTCCTGACACTCCTTTTCAAACTCCAGCAAAACAAGGAGACTCATCCACAGCCTTATCAACATCTGAAACACCCACTAACACTTCTACACCTTACACTGAAACTCCCACCAATAAGCTTTCCACACCAATGGGAACAACGAACAAGTCAACGTCCTCTTTATCCTCTCGTTCGCTTGATGACGTCTCAAAAGAAGAATTACTCGAAACACTGAAAAAGACAACTGCTCGTGTCAAACTTCTTTCACAAAGTCGTGCACAACTTATTGAAAAAGTCAAACATGTCGAAAGTGATAAGGCCCGTCTAGTGGAATTATTCAAAAATGAGATCGTTGGAGAATTAGAATACCTCGAGGCTACAGAAAAGTTCAAGAAGCAAATATCACAGAATAAAAAAAATCAAAATGAGGTCATAGATTATGCTGATATAGTTACAGACGAAGTCATAATATTGCAATCTGCATGGAGATCGGTAGATGAAAAAAATCAATTAAATTTACAGCACATTCAGAATGAGTACAAGGTAATGGCTATGCAAGCCCAGGCTGAGCAGAATAAGGTTAGAAGCATTGTGACGGAAGAAAAAGTGAGCTTAAATTCTGTCTAAATTTTAACTGAAATCTTTCGATGACTAATATTGTCAAAACGTTGTTTACCAAAAAAGGATAAAGAAATTCAGAGAATGAAAGAAGATATGAAGCAGGCGTTGAATGATTTGCATGCTGATCGTGGCTTTCTTCCTTCAAAAGAAGGCAATGGTGACCACTCTGAAATCGAAAAAAGTACGAACTCATCTTATTCAGAACAATTATCTCATCTTGAGGCATCACACAAAGAAGAAGTTGCACGACTCAAAGCTGACATGGAAACTATGACCTTGAAAACACAACTAGATATAGAACACCTTCGTGCTGCTCATGCCGAGCAGTTAGAGAAGTTGAAATTGGAGCTTGAATCATCATCGGTGAAAGAGCTAAAGCGAGTTGAGGAATCGTCCAAGAAGGAACATGACCTTGAGATGAGCCGTATAGTATGTGATTTGAAATCGAACCATGCTTTGGAGTTTGAAAAGTTCAAAGCAGACATGATGACAATCGCGAACTCATCTCAGTCAGAGCGACTAGACCAATTAGTGGCCTGCCATAAAGAAGAATTAGCACGTGTTCGATCTGACGCTGAAGCCTCTGCATTAAAGGAATTTGAAGAATCCAAGCGGCTGCTATTAGAGGCTCATAAAATAGAGCTTGAAAAGATCAAATCTGAATTGGAACATAAACACACAAACGACATTAACCAGATTTCCTGTGCATTGAGTCATGATCATGGTGCTGCACTACAGCACTTAAAGTCCTCTCACAATGAACAGTTGCAGCAACTCACAGCATCTCATCAGCAAGAGTTAGATCGTGTTCAAACTGAACTAGAGACAATTGCAATCAGATCTCGTGCTGCTTTTGAAAATGAGATCTCTACGCTAAATGTTCAAATAAGCTCTTTGAGAGAAGAAAATGAGAACATGCAGAGTTGTGTATCCTCCGTAAAATCTTCACTTGAGCAACTGCAAGAGTCAATTAATGAGAAAGAGGACAAGATTTGCAAACTGAACCATAGTCTTAAGTCAACTAAGGCTGAACACGAAACTGAACTCAGAGCATTAAAAGCCGAGAATGATGAGAAACAATCTAGTTTGCAATGTTACTATGATGAAAAGCTCAAATCACTTGAAGATGAACTTAAAAAGATGCATACCCTGGAAATGGAACAGGCGAAGAATGATATGATGATTACGTCGATGTCTCATGAATCAGATCAGTTACAGCACATTTTAGTTTCGCACAAAGATGAAATCTCCCGCATTCGCTCTGAAATGGAAGCATCGTCCACCAGGGCTATCACTGCTATTGAGGCTGAACTCTCTACGGCCCGTACTGAAAATAGTTCCTTAGCAGCAGCTATTGAAAATCTTCAGAAGGAGTTGACATCTAAAGAATCGATTGAAATAAAGTTGAAAGAGTTGAATACTAAAAATCATAATGAAGTCTGCTCTCTTGAAAGCAGGCTACAAACGATCCATTCTGAACATAGCATGGAAATCGAAAAATTCAAGGCTCAACATGACGAAAATTTATCTGTGGTGTTACGAAGTAATGAAGATAAGCTGAAATTGATGGAAAAAGTTAATAACGATCTAAAAGAACTAAATGAAAGGTTGGTTCAGGATCTTGAGGGGAAAAATAATGAACTTAGTGAATTAAAAAATGAACTTAATGCAGCCGAAAAGAAATCAGCACAAGCTTTGCAGGTTGCCAGCAAAATCAAAAATGCTGCTTCAGAAAAATTGAAGTCTATTACAGAAGATCACGCCAATGCTATAGCAAAATATGAACAAACGAGTGCAGAGGTTCAGGCAACACTTCAATCAGAGTTGGAATGTTTACAAGTTTCTTTAAATAATAACAGAAAAGAAGTTGAGGAGCTCAAAGCAGCACTTGAGCGCACTAAAAGTGATCATATTAATGTTGTGAAAAGTCTAGAGGACTCTAAAAGTTCCTCGTCAATGGAACTAGAAAATAAGATGACAATATTGATGGAAAACCACGAGTCTTCAATATCATTGTTGAAAAGTGATCATGAAAAGGAGATGGCTAAAGTCCAAGAAATCCATAAATCTGTCATTGAAAATTTGCAGGCTGATAATAAGTCAAAAATTGAAACCTTGACGCATGAAAATTCTGCTAGCAGGGTGAAACTTCAGCAAATGATGGCCAAACATGCAGATGAGTTAAAGGATCACTATGAAAAGAAGTTCAATGCAATCAAAGTTGATAACTCAGAAGTATTGAGCCAATTGAGGAGTGAAACCGAAGAATTGAGGAAAGAAATTCGAAGTCTAGATGAGGAACTGAATAATGAATATTCAGAAAAAAAGACACTTCAAAAAACACTTAGTGACTTAACTGCAAATGAGGAAAAACTATTAGACAAAATAGAAAAGATGAAAAACGAGCTGATTGATTCTTCAAGTGCTGCATCTGCCTCTGCTAATCAAATGCTTGAAGAGCAAGATAAGCTTCAACTTAACATCAAAGAACTACGCCATGAGAATGGAAACTTATCCATTAAAAATGAAGAGCTATCAGGAAAACTCCAAGCACTGTCTAATAATCTGGGAGTACTTGTAGAGGAGAAAAGAGATTTGGAGGAGAAACTTGAGCAATCTTTAAAGTTAGTCAACAAATACAAGAATGCTGAGTCTGAACTGAATCTTCTTCGGCAGGAGAATAATGCCCTGAAGTTAGAGCAGACAAAAATGCAAAGCATTCTTGCAAAGCTAAAACAAGAATGTGATGACAATGAAAAAAAGCATGGTCAACGAACAGCATTAGTTGGAATGCTGGAGGAACAAATTGTAGATTTGAATGATTCCTTGGCTGAAACAAAAGCAAAACTTGAAGCAACGCTTTATGACATGCATCAAAAGGATGAAGATATTGAATCAACCAAACAAGAACTCGAAAAGGTAGAGAACTCATTAAAGATAGCTGAAAGTAAAGCAGCTGAAATAGCAGCTGCAGCTCAACAAAATATTGATGATGATATAAGGCAGAAGTCTCAAACAATTATTTCTCTGAAAGGACAGATTGAAAACCTTCAGAGTCAAATGAAGAAGAAAAGTTTAGCTGCACAAAAAATATTGAAAGAGAGAGAAGTTGAATGCTTGGAATTACGTAAGGCAAATAAGCTTTTGCAAATTGAAGTTGATAAAGGCTCTTTGAGTGACAGAAGAATTTTTGAGCTTGCAGCCCAACAGAGTAACAGAGAAACAGCAGCAGTAGTTGAAATTGATATTAGGGATAAACTTGTTGCTCATCTTACAGAGAAGCTTGAACAGTATGATGGTGACCTAGCTAGTGCTGAACTTATTGTTGAAAAGGCAGAGAGCCAAGTAGAAAATCTGGCACGTGTCCATAGGCGGGAAGGTGTTAACATGGACTACTTAAAGAGTATTGTGGTACAGTATCTTGCCAAGCCCCCTGGTTCTAGTGAACGAGCTGCTCTTTTGCCAGTTCTTGCCACATTGCTTCAATTTGATGCCAGTGATTACAAAGCAATTGAGGAGGGTAAGCAAAAGGTTAGCTGGTGGGGTGAAATTATTCCTACATATATAACTGGGCCAGAAGAAATAGGACCTTCTTTGCCGGTGCATCAACCTAAGCAAATGATGTCTACATCTGCTGAGGTAACCATTTCTAGAACACCTTTGCAGACATCAACAAAGAAAACTTCACTACAGTTTTAATATACTAACATATTATAATTACTATGGTCTAGCTGTATCATACATTGTGAATATTGCAGTTTACTAAAGTTTGTGGAAACTCAGTACAATAGCAAAAACAAGCACTACACAAGTTGATGTATTGTATTACTGCTACACATTGAAGTAACCTCATACAGGAAATGATATTACAATGTCTATTACTATAATGATTTTCAAGCTGTTTGTAATATTACGAAATAATATACTCTTTCCACATAGAAGGAATAACCAAAAGTAAAATAGCTTTTTTAATTGGTAGTATCTTTATGAAAAAGTCAAAATTATGTATTTTTTATTAGTATGCTATCTGATTCCTTCATGTGATGTCGATTCCTGGAAGAGATTGCATTCTTGGATGAAGAAATTGAGTCCTGCCTCCATGTCAAAAGTGTTGAAAAGTAGGAGTCAATGAGAACCCACTGCTCCTCTCTCACCGTCACCATCCCCCATCATCTTGACATGTATTTTTTCACCTTGTCGAAAATGACTCACCCTCCTTAGTCGCGAAGTCATGGATGATCCTAAGATGGAATTAGCTTACAATTAAGGTATTCTAATAGTCCATTAGTAGCACTAACTAATGACATTAAGATTAATAAAATTAGAATAATATAAAACTAGAGCTGGATAAATAACTACACTCAGCAATGGTGCCAACAGCCTTTCTCCTCAGCAGGTACAGCACTCATAATCCAACCATGCTTGACTGGGAAGGTGTTACCATTGCCAAGCACACCATGGATTGTGAAGCTTCTGGCAGATGGTTTTTATGTGCCCTACACTCATCCTGTGCCACTGGCATGGGACAAATTTGACAAGGCTCGTGCCCACCAATACGAGTGGAGAAATCCCAATCATGACAAAATTGTCACATTCAGTGCTGCTCTTCCAACAGAAAGTGAAATATCGTCCAGAAAATAGAAATTTGCTGTGGGGATTGATTGGTACGGTAGTTCTGCTTCTGGTGGTAGTTGCATTCATTGTTCCGCTCAGCCTCAATGCTGTTCATAAACAAGAGTCCTATTTGGGCTCCTTTCAAGGAGAAGAAGAAAAGGAATTGTAGGAGATTATCAATCAGTGGAGGTAGCAATATCAGAATGGAAGACAGTAGTCACTATATTTTATCTATGGATTCCCACTTACCGCTGTTCTCCTCACATTGGACAAGAATGAAAACTTCCACAATTTCCAAGAGGTACTAGCTATGGCATGCACCGAGAAGTTTGGTGGTTGATCGAATCCTAAGAGTTCTATGAGCCCCTGGAAATCGATACAAATCGCTACAGCTTAGTATCTGAAACCTATGGCATTGAGAAGACTCAAGTAATCAAGGCATACGAGGAGAGAGATAAGATCATCCTAGTGATGTTACAAAAAGGCGGAACATGTTTGCCTTCATGTGGGGCAAGCTCAGCGAAGACAGCAAGACCTGGTGAAACATCAGGCTGAATGGCATGCACTGAGAATTATAAAGGATGACCCACTTGGCCTGTGGAAGAAGATAAGTGTAACACACAGCTTTGGTGGAACTCTCCACAGCAACTATGCAAGGGCACTTCAGGCATGCAACGACTACAATAAATGGAAGACTACAAAACCATCTACCAGTTCAAGGAAGGCTTCAAACACAAGTTGGACAAAGTGAAGTCAGCAGGCAACTCAGAGATCGACAGCACCACGATCGCTATAGATTTTCTGCTCAAGCTCAGTCGCAAACACTACAACGAGTTTATACACAGCAACTGGAATGGTATTTCAGTATACCATCAACCGGGACCTGCATCTCACCTTGAAGTATATGAGGCAGAAAAAAACTTCACAGTGCCATCCGATTCCGGACGCGATGCACCGATGGGAGTGAGTTTTGTGGCCGTGTATCGAAGCAGACCTGCAAGGAATGGAAGAGGAGGCAGAGGTAGACGTGGAAACAGGACTCGACGAAATACACCTCACCTGTCAGCAAGCACCAGCGATGGGACTGTTGCGAAGAGCAACAACATTACCTCCCTGAACACACCAGAAAAGAAGAACGTTGAAAGCGGAATGACTGAACCAATGATTGACAACAGAGAGAAGATAGACAAAAGAGATGTAATATGCTACAACTGCAGCTCACCTGGCCACATAGCACGACACTGCTCAGAGAGAGACTACCTGGTTTGTGCTCAGTATGACGGAATAGAAGAGTACCATAATGAAGATGGATATAGTGAGGAAGATTTGGACCTTAAGATAGCAGGTAGCTATGCAACCATACTGTGTGGAGCAATGTACCTCGTTTCTAATAAGATCATTCTTGACTTTGGGAGTGAGGTCAACATCATGAGTCCCCACCTTCTGACAGATCTCTCAGAGTGTGACACTACCTCAAGTCTTTCCGAGGTTTGAAACAGATATGGTAGAATGGATGGCTGAATGGCTTCTCCAAGTGTGTGGCATGTGATGACTGCCCCGTTCACGTACTCTCCATGGCAGCAGTGAAGGACTTATACGAGGTCACCTATAAAAGGCAGAAAGGGTTAGTGCTACACATGCCAACTAAAGACAAAATCTTCGATGACAGGGAAAACTCTTTGTGGCAGACTTCTCCGACTGGCAGCACAAGCACGACATTGTAATCACCTCTCTTGCCTCAGACACAGAAGTCTGTACTCGAAACGAGACGTGGAAGCAGCCAGGGCAGCCCGCACCTTCATCATCAACGCTCGGTTCTCTAGTGAGCACAAAGCACTACAAATGGTCTCTGACGGGAACATCACCGACCTGAAATTCACATCATCAGATGTACATCATTCGTTCGAGCTATATGGACCAATATCTGAGCATGTGAGAGGTAAAACAATGCATAAGACCTCAACTGTGCATACAGACCATCACCTGAAAGAGCAAGTAAGCCAACAGCGCATCACGGCAGACAATATGCATATCTCAGGTGAAGAATTCGTCGTCTTCATTAACAGCCCACTGGAGCTGCACCTTGTGTCGCGGATCGACACTCTCTCCAAAGATAGCCTTGAAACCGCACTGCAACAACACTTCACTATCTTGAGGAGAAGAGGTTTCGAACTTTTCGTGCTCCATGTGGACCCACAGTCAGGCATGCGCGCACTCGGATCCTTAACATGAATAGAAGTAGACGCCGGAGGTGCCGGTGACTATCACAAACTTGCCATCCATATTAGACACATCAAAGAGCTCATTCGAGGGGTTCTTTTCACTCCCCCCCCCCAAACTCCCACAAACACTGCTGAAAGACCTGGTGTCCTATGCAGTTGGTTGTCTCAACTGCAGGCGCACCACAAGCCTCCTGGACTCCTCCAGCCCTCGTGTACGATTCACTGGCAGAAGCATACCTAAGACTGAGTTTGAACAGAGATTTAGAGACTTCTGCGAGGTGAGCATCACAGAGTCCTCGAACGACGTCAGATCACTACGGACAGATCCTTGAATTGCACTCTACACTACATTAAACGCCAACGGATCCTGGTATATCTTTTGCTTGATTGAATAGACATGGATTAGGAGGTCACACTGGATAAAAATGGCAGCAACTGAAAAATTTATTGCCGCGTTGAACGCGCTCTCCAATACTCATCACGTAAACACGTGCACCATCGACGGTAAGTTACCTCCCGAACCCACTCTTATTACAGCGCCCACAAGACATTTACCGCGATATCAAGACTTACCTGACGATGACAAACACAAAAAGACCCTCGCCGCTCCGACAGCGTTACAGAAGTGCCAACAGAACTGACTTCTTTAGACAGGGCCCACAGTAGCATTACAGGAGTACCCGCGGTACCAACCCCTTCAAACAGTACGCCCACGTCAGCCACGCTTAGCAATGCCGTGAACACCACAGGAGTGCAACGCCCCAGTGCCAAACGAATGACGCGACCATTACTACCCGCGCCGGGTGTCTCACCTCACGGCCGCGGCATCTTGAGAAGCTCGTTGGCCATAGCTTCACTAACCTCTCCCCAACATGAGCAAAGAAACTATATGGTACAGAAGCGGTCAAAACGTGCATGAAAAAACTTAAACGGCTCTTCTTCGACCAAAAATCACTCACCCCCACTCACCTTCATACCCTAAACACCAAGCAGAGGAAGAAACCATTCGATCCTTCCTCTTCTTAAAAGTCAAGGTAGACGCTATGGGTGCCTTTGAGAAACTCAAAGCTCACCTTGTGGGAGACGGGAGGGGCCAAGACAAAGATGAGGAGATGGGCGGGATGAATTCACCCATAGCTACCCTTAATCCATCTTCGAGGTGTTCAAACTATACTGCATCGAAGGCCGTCACCACTTTATCCTGGATATTGGGGAAGCTGATCTAAATGCCTCCATTGATGGCAAAGAACCTGCCATGTACCTCGACAAGATCATTACAGCGATAATCGTAGAAGAGTACCCTCACCTTCGAGATTATGTTACAGCAAGTGGTGGTATGGTAGTTCGTGTTGAAAAAGCACTCTATGGCCTAACACAGAGCGCACTACTTTGGCATCAAACACTCACGACCTTCCTCATACGTCACGGATTCACAAAAAAATCTTACGACCCATGTGTATTCAACAGAGATTACAACCGGTACTCAACTCACAACTGAACTATACGTTGACGAGATCCTTTTCACATGCGCAAACCCTTGGTACATCGGCAAATTCAAGAAACTACTAGTGACCGAGTATAAAGATGTACAGGAGAAAGCAGGCACCGAACTCCCATATCTCGGTATGGCCCCAACTTTTAAACATGACCAAATCGAACTCTCTATGCAGAATTACATACCAGAAATCCTATGAGCGTATGGAAAAGTATACCTGTTCACATAACGCCTGCTACTAAGGAATTATATGACAGCTACACTACTGATGCATCTGTGACAAAGTCTAAAAATTTTCATGGCACTATCGCCAAACTGCTATATCTATGCAAACAAGCGCGGCCCGAGATTTCCTCCTCCGTCCTCTAACTCTGCACTAAAGTCAAGAACCCACAACAGCATAGCGAAATCGCCCTCGAACGAGTCCTCGGCTACTTAAAAGGGTCACCCTCCAAAGTTCGTCTACTCGACAACAGCCTCAAGACCCATGTCACTGCCTGCGTCGACGCGGCCTTCGCATGCCAAACAGATGGCGGGGGAGGTACAGGCGCAGTCATCATGCCAGGAAACACTCCCATCTTCACCAGTAGCAAGAAACAAGTTCTTGTTTCAAAAAGCTCCACAATTACCGAGGTTGTCGCGGCCTCCGATTCCATCTCACACATTGTTCGGATCCATAGCTTCCTCTGTTCCCAAGGCTACTCTTTGCAACCCCCAGTGATGTTCCAAGATAATAAATCCGCCATCACGCTAATGACAAAAGGCTAAAAATCCTCGAAGCAGTACAACTGACAAGTTCGAGCCCACATCTCTCTTATCTCCCAATTAATTCACAACAACGAACTCACCCTACAACACATCAACACCACATACATGATTAACGCCGCTCTTACCAAACCACTCCAAGGAGCGTCTTTTGCTTCGAATACCCGCCAACTGCTTGGGTGCATGATCCATGTCCTTTGTATTGCTCGTTTTGACACAATTATATTTTAATCATGCAAATGCATGACTCATTCGATCTTCATTGTTACTAGGTGGTGGCTGGACAGAACACAGGGCTCTCCCAGCCATCCATCCCTAGCACAGAGCACAGCCACATCATAGTAGTAGCATAGCTGAGCCTCATTGCTC
>JALLAW010000224.1:0-15563 GCA_036939535.1 Cyclotella kingstonii | reverse complement strand
GCGGCGTACAGACGTCACGTCGACGCCACAATCTCGACGCGACAATCAATCAACGTAGCGTGCTTAAACAATGGGACAGAGGTAGTACTATCTATCATCCCCCATTAGCCTAACTCCTTGAAAATGGCTGACGAAATCTCAGCGGTTACTCACCCCACCCCATTATCTCAACTCACTGTAAATGTTGGAGAATCTGTGATTCGTAAGATGACTCGTCTGTCAGCTGAATTCAATGCCGTTAATTTATCACAGGGATTTCCGAATGAGCCTCCACCTAGAAAAGTTCGATTGGCGCTCGCTCATGCCGTTCTCTCTGGAAATGTTTGTAATAATGATGAAGGATTGAGATTTAGGGAGAGCACTGAAGAGGATTTGGCCAATTTACTAATGGAGTTATTGAAGGAAGCACCGGCATGTGATCATAAAGCAATAACTGACGAGCTCAATCAGTATTCGCCACCAATGGGTAGATCCGATGTTCGACGTGCTGTATCGGATTATTATAAGAAATTGTATGGATACAGTGTCTCTGAGGATGACATAACACTAACTCTTGGCGCCACAGAAGCAGTAGCTACAGCATTGCGATCAGTTGGAAGGCCAGGTGACAAGATTGTAATGTTTGAACCATTTCATGAATTGTATCCTGCTCAATGTGGTATTTTTTACTTGGAGCCAGTGTTTGTTACTCTCCGCCCATGTTATGAAAATGGAACGTGGGACTATGATGAGCAAGAATTTATTGATGCGATAATAGGAGCAAGAGCGCTGATTCTCAATACCCCACACAATCCAACTGGAAAAGTTTTCGAGTTTCACAATCTGAAAAGAATTGTTGACCTGTGTATTCAGAATAGTGTTTACATTATCACTGATGAAATTTATGAGCATAGTAAGCTTTATTGTTGTTTAATTTTGAATTTCGTGTGTTTATGTCAGATGATGAAGAATATACTCATAGTCTGCAATTTTACGTTGAAATGTATCCACTCAAGTGTGCTATCCTGATGCTAACAATAAGCCACGTAAGCACACACTTATTCCTCAAGCTTTCCCATATGCAGTAAACTGGACACTTGTGTGCAACTCCATTGGAAAATCGGCATCAGCAACTGGATGGCGGTAAGTGACAATTTTGTTCTATAATCTTCAGAATATATTCATACATCTAAGGGTTTGTCTCATCTTCCCGTTACATTTCATGTGAAAGATTGGGATGGTGTCTTCATCCAACACACTTATCAGAGACATATCGTGGAGTACACGACCAGATGGTTACCATGGCACCGCATCCAATTCAATATGCTAGCTTGGCATATTTCAGTCTTCCCATAAAATATTTCACTGAAGAGCTACCGATGAGGTATAAGGAAAGATTAGAGATTCTGGCAAAAGCGTTAATTGATGTGGGGTTTCGTGTTTTGCGCCCAGAAGGATCATATTATTTATTTGTTGATTATAGCAGCGTTCAAAAGTTGAACCGCCTTGATCCAATTAGTGCAACTATGTATTTAATGAAAGTAGTGGGAGTGGCATGCGTTCCAGGAGATAACTTCTACAGGAAGTCAAGTGATGGACAGACCTTTCTCAGATTTGCGGCATGTCGATCAAAGTCCGACGTGGAGAAAGCAATTGAGAGGCTGAAATTATTGAAGGAATAGTAAAGTCAAATTTTGTATTTTGTAACCTGTACAAGTTTTTTAGTTTGTCATCGTTTACAATTTATGTACACCAGGACGATAATCGAATAGAGCCAATGTCAAGGTACTTTCTTACAACTCCTACATATAGTCAGACAATGTTCCTTCCGACAGATGTCGATGTCGTACATTTGTCATCAGTTTCATTGATGGCAATATTTTCAGTGTGAGACAGCTTTTGCATTCCAACAGAGAATTTGTCTTCAGCATCTGTTGTTTCTTCAATCATCTCGTTTTGACTGATCCACCAATTAATTCGAAAAATTGGAACTCCATTAACCATTAATGTAATGATGACCTTTGATCCATAGATAATCGCCGCTAATCCCACAATCAACGAAATTACAGGATCAATATATCCCGCTTGAGGTACTTCATCAATAATGGAAGAAGTTACTAGAAGCGAAGCCGACAGACAAGTTCCAATCACAGAACATATTCCATCTTTGTAGAGCGATAATGAATCCAATACCATCGCAAACTTAAACTTGATTATGGTAAGAGTCCCAAAAACAACGACTGACACCAACGAAATAATGAACAATAAGTGCAAATTTTGTTCTTTTTCTTGTACCGATACATCATAGATAGCAACACATAGTATGAATACGCCCATGATGAGAATGACAATGGTTATTGCTAAGCTGGCACGCTCTTCTCGTTTGTTCAATTTGGCCACTCTTGCTCCATCACAACCCAGTGGACAGTAGAATCGCCACAAGACAATTGCTGAGGATGTGAAATCCACCAAATTTTCAAGACCAAATGCTAGAATAAGTGACGAGCCTGTTTTCTAGTACATGAAACAATGTTGAGTATGGTTTCTAACGCATCAGTAAACTGGTAGAATGGTACTACGAACCTTGAAGCCCACGATGCCACCAATAGCTGCAATTATGGAGCACACCATACCAATCCATGATAGCCAAAAAGCTGATAAAGAAAAGAATGAGTTTCATTTGTGAGCACAAAGTTGTATAGACAAATCTATCATATGAGCCATGGCAAAAGTTGATGATGCAATAGGAATAAATGATAAAAGATGAGTGATCTGACCATCTTGAGGATCAGGATTGTGCCACCATCGTCCAGGATAAGACATGGTCAATAATTGTTCCTATATGATGAGAATCTCTGGAAAGAAGTGTCCGTGTGTCCAATTTGTATCCATGAACGAAAACTACAGTATTGGGTAATGAGTCCTCGTCCTCGTCCGCCACCGTCAATTCAACGTGACGTCGAGTGGTGTCCATAACACTATCCATCTACACTATATATCTCTAGTTCTATGCTCGTCGTGTCCTCCCTCGTTGTCGATTTGCCTTCTGTTGCCACTGTTGCCATATATTCTCACAATGGCCAATGGATTCCTCTTCACGCCGCAGCACGCGTCCTCCACACTGGTCAACATCTCCTCCGACGCCGAACTCCGACTCATTCGCATGCTCGCGCCACACTCCACCAATCTCTCACCACAAGACTTTGAGGCCGCCTGCTCCTCTCACATTGCCAATGGAGACGCCGCTGGATTGCTACAAACCGTCCTGTCGGAGCCAGACGCCATTGCAGGCCTGGTCTACGCCGAGTGCACTGTCGATGAGGCCATGGGAGCCTTCAGCTTGCTGGGAGCATTGTTGGATCGAGTGGGGGACAAGCACAGGGCCGAGAGCTTTTGTCGGGCTCTGGCAGATGTCGTCATGGCTACTGCCAACCTCACCAACGGGCATGATATAGTAGTCAATGGTGCAGATAAGCGATCGGTTATGGTCGCTGCCTTGTTCAATCTTCGAAGCGATGGGGTCGAGAAGGTTCGATTGTTGACGAATGTTGTCGATTTGGCAGATGTCTCGGCCTTGGCACCGGGAGGACCAGAGGGTTTGTCAACATTGGCAGACATGTTGGACTATTCTTCACTGAGAGCGTCCTTGGCTCTGTGGGGAGCGGAATTTGACATACCAAATGTTGACAAGCGAGCTTTGTTTCGAGCAATTGTCAAGGGAATGGATAGGGTGTTGGAAAAAATTGTGGGGGGAAGAGGAGAGGGAAAAGTTGTTGCCTCGGCTGAGGTGGAGGTTGCAAGAAAAATTAAAGCAGCTAGGGATAGGAAACAAATCTACTTGCTACAAATTTTAGAAACATACAGTGATCAGGTAAGGCTGTCCTATTATGTCATGGTACTAAATTGTGACCAAAGACAAGGAATATGATTGTATATTGTAAATGACTGTATGTTACTTTTATTTTTCTACCTTGAAGTCCCAAATCGACAATGAAGCAATAGAATATGCTCAGCAAGCATCCATTGGTGCCATTAATGACCCTATCAACCACTTTTCTGCCCAATGTCACCTCCTTCATTTACACGCTGTCAAGGCCCTCAAACATTCAAAATCCACTGAATCCTTATATGATTTACTAAGCATTCTTTATGAGGGAAAATTACAAGACTATCATGATTTTATAGCCATGCCTAACAATTCTAGCGTATTCTCCACCTTTCATTTAAATGAAGATGAATTTAGGAAAAATATGTCTCTTTTCAATTTAGTCTCACTTGCTGGACAGCATGAAGAAATACCATATAGTACTATTGCTACAACTCTGGATATTGATGAGAATCAAGTTGAAAAATGGGTTATTTTAGCTGTGAGTTCAGGTCTGATGGAAGCCAAGATGGACCAACTCTCCAAGGTTGTGATTGTTGAGCGGTGTGTGTTGAGACAGTTTGGAACAAAGGAGTGGGAGTCTTTAAAAGTGAGACTGGACAAGTGGAAGATCAATGTCAAAGGTGTTCTTGATGCATTAAGAAAGAGTAGTGCAGGTATGATAACAGATGGGCAGTAAAAACATAATAAGCTAAAAGACTATTCATAGAGGTTGGTTATATTGTTGGAAATCAAAATGCAATGTCAACAATTCAAGCCTATGTAACTGAGAATTTGTTTGATTGCTCTGTGATTCTGCTGTTTTGCCAACATAGTGCATGACATGTAATGAGGCTATATTGATAGAGTAACCTCCTTTGATCCATATACTAACCATTGTAGCAAGGTAAAAAGTGTCACAATCTATTCAAAATTTTCTCAGTCTAGTGATGCCTATTACTAGCTCACTGAGAATCTAGGTTTTCCAGAGGCAATGATCTCAAGATCATTGTTTAGTAATTTATATAGGTGATTAGAATCATTCTATAACATCTAAAACAGGAAGTATTTTAGTTGTACAGTTAGGTTTCAGAAAGAGCGAAAAACAAATGTGCACCTGAAAAACTCTGACAAAAATTTTATCCTATCAAACTATGCAAACTCATATTAACTCTCTGGCTACTTACTCAAAATTTTAAATGCAAGGACCACATTCTCCAACCAGCTCTGAAGGATTGGCCTCTCAAATACTATAACTAATGATAAAAACTTATAAAGTTACCACATTATACAAACTGAACAAGGTGGCAGACAGCATCTTTTCAATTGCCACAAATGCAACAACTCTGCATAGAGCAGGTGCACAAAGAGCTAAGACCCTTCAGCTTAAGCTGGCATCCAGTTAAATGACATAATAGGACATACATAAACCAAAACAAAACAAAGCTCCCAAAGACCCAAACTAAAGCTTCTAGAGACCTCTAGAGACATTGACACGAGCTGCTCCCAGACACCCATGTAAGCGCTCCACTGACCTTCCTGGACTACCATATACAAGCCTAGCCTTAGTCCCCTTTTCTTCATCATCACAACAAGATCTGTTTCAGCCTCATTAGAAAGCTCTGGATGACCCAAACTAGAGCTTTCAGAAATCTGGACGCACTGTTTTGTCAGTGGGCGACCAATCAAAGTAAGGGTGAATTCAGCAAAGTGAGCAATTGTACTGACTTGGAGCTCCATCTGTGGACCATAGGATGCCAACCTTGATTCAAGTCAGATTTGGATAAGTCTGCTGGGTGAGATAAATAATTGGCACTAGGTAATCTTTAATGCAGTCTTGGAGGCTATGAAGACAATGAGTTGGTTTAAGGTCTTTAGATAGGTCTGGTAGATACTTTCTGGTGCCTTTGCACCCTGTGAATGTTGGCCAGTAGGTCTGTGGAACTGACTTGACCAGGTGTTTGAGTCTTGCTCTGCCATAAGGCGTCAAGTATCCTTGAACTCATATGTCAGTTGGAAGTCGAGGTTAGCAATTTCTTTCATGTGACAGCTGTGAGTGATGTGAGGGAGGGAGAGGCTAACTTCGCTGCCCCAAATGAAGAAGACTTTTGAGCAATGGCATGATGTTAAAATGTCAGATTGATGACTGAACCAAAACTATGTGCAGGACATCCACGTGGATTGACCAGACCTTCAGAGGTCAATAATATTGTCTGGCAAACAAGAGATATAGCTCTCCCTCCAGTCTAATTTTGACTTCAATTGGACATTAGTGCACCTGTAGATTCCGAGTACATCCTTCAAATAGACCAAAGTTCTAATATGGCGATTGCACCCAACTGTATAGTACGTCAAGTGAGGAAATGGAGATGAGTTAGTCTCAGAAGCAGCCCAATCCTTACAAAAGCTCTTTTCTTCTTCTGGGGTGAGCGGTTGGAGTTAGCAGAATTATTATCCAGCACGGCAGAGATTGATCAAGTCATGAGATTTCAGCTCTTGACCGGGAGTAAAGGTCTTGTAGGAGAAGAAGGAGAAGGAGATAAAGATTGGGATATCAAGAAATTCAGCGGTGCACCAAATAATCCTATTATACAGGGGCCTGTTTGCAGCTGCCATATTGTACTGAATATATTCCAAGACCTGAAAAGTAACGTCTCCATGAAGGTTCACTAGAGAGCAATAATGGTCAAGATTTCGTGCCGATGTGCTGAAGAGATCATTTTTCTCTCAAATACAATAACTTTTGCATCTCTTGAGTCAAATAAGCATAATAAGAGTCATCCTAAGTACTCTTTTTAGCAGCGATTTCTATCAGACTCATTTCTAAAGAATGATTGGCTCATAATATTTAGCTTGCAATGAAGATGATATACACTTTTCATGATGTTTATTTATCATAGTTAAGCTCCAGTGCTTGGTGGTTTTGCTCTTGAGTACGATTTCAATACGTAATCATGTGATCTGTGAATATAGATAAGACAGTAGAGAACTGCACTGCAAACATTTGTAATGTATGCTCAATACATTCATTATGCGATGTGTTGATCTCCATATACCCAAAGAACCTATTTATATAGTGTCAGTGACACTATAAAAAATGTCAAGTTGGAAATGACCATTTACTCAGAACCATAGAATTTTGGGTTTTAGATGGATGGATGTTTTCTTAAAGTCTTCATACATGTATGACTACCTGTTTATGTTTGGTCCTCAATTAGCGATTCCTGTCAATAAGCAGGTGAAAGGAGAAATGTGAGAAAAGTATGTGTTATGCACAGCTTACAGACATCATTAGCAATTATTGAATTTCGGGTCATTTTGAAGTTTGAGCTTGTAACATTTACATCTGTACATATGTATATGTAGTGTCAGTCAACATCTAAACTGTCAATTCTATGGAAACTGTCTCTGACACTTTAGAAACGGTTCACCTTTATATACTAGGACTACCACTTCATAGGACTACCTCTGGTTCACTTTATAAGCATGGTTCATTTTTTGTGGTCCACAACAAAGGCATATTTACATAGAGAATATAGTTCCTATGTAAAGGAACGAGTTTAGAGGATGATTACAAGTGTAAGAGTAGAAAAAACACTACCTCTAGTCGCTCGACTGAGTTACACTATGCTCGACAAGTAGGAGTAGCAAATAACAATAATATTCACATGTATATCAATGTATCTAATTAATTGTAAAGACATGCTAAATTGTAAGACATTGTAACAAATGATTATTTTTACCATGGATTACTGAGTTTAAGATATCACCATGAGGAGGAGCAACCCGTGAGTTGCTGATGAAAAAACTCCCTGTCACACATCTCCTTATCTGACAAACCAATCATCAATTGCAGTACTTTCTCCCACAACTCGTAATCCAATTCCAATGATGAAGGTAAATTAAATTTCCCCAACTCTTCATCTTCACTTGAGATGGCATCATGTACCTGATGCCTCCTTAGACAATGATAACTTCATCCATTACCTTTTGAGACGTTGAAAAATTGCATCTCGAACTTCATCATCCACATCCACAAATGCCTTTTACAGTACCAACACAAGCTGCTCAACCATCTTTGGATGGATCTTATTCTTCAATGATTGAATGGCATTAAAAACCTGAGGTCATGAACATTCATATCTGATGATTGAGCTTATCCTGTGTCAGTTTGAGGATCAAACTGAGCTCATTTGCAGCAACTAAAAACTCTGGATCTGTAGTAATGTGAGCACTTCAATTCTCCTGCTGGATTGTGATCATCCTTCTACTAGGAGGGCATTTTTTTGTTTCTGAGATGACCTTGTTAATCGTAATTATGTAGCTTCTCTACATGGTGATGACTTTCTTGTATGTACAACTCTCTCACTATTCTTGCTTCGTCATTGGCTCATGGCTATGGTGATGAAGGACCAGATGCCAATCTTGCCGTCAAAGTCACACTTGTGGTGTGTATCTTATTTTGGAAGAGCTACTGTTTCAAGATAAATGACCTTTCCAGGGTGGTTCTTGTTGTGGGTCGTCCAGTGGAGTTGTGTCTCATCTAGAACCAGGTACAGACGCTCCACTTCCTCTTGAGTGTTGAATCATTTATCATCCACATGCACGAAGTTGTACATTGGCAGGAACTTTGTTTTACTCGTGAAATTTGTCAGAGTCATGCGTGGTGTCAGAATTTCAGTGGCACCTACGTTTGCATATAATGTGAGAGTTTTTAGAAGGTAATTATCCAACGCGACCAAATTTTTAAGAGACAAACATACCTAGCCATTGGCTGATTCTCACGAATCAAAAGATACCAGCCAAAAATCGTTTGAAAATTGTCAATCTTTATGAATCCATATCTATATCGATTTAAAATCTACAAAGAAAATCTCGGCTTATCTAAACAGCGAATGAGCTCATTTGAACATATGCAAAGGCATACTATTTTTCACAAAAAAGGGAGGACTTGGCAAATTCCTCCTAAAGTTACTGAAAAAGGCAACTTTATCATTTAGCGTCGAATAGTCAAATTCGCTTTAAACTGATACAGCTGTCATGTCTTTAAATAATTGATGTTATGTCCAACTCTTAGCTGATAACTTGGAAAATCACTGAGATATGCCCCCAAGTATAATTCCGTGCTTATGAAGAGGACCGGAGGTAGTGTATACTACTGTATTTAAAAAATGAGCAAATGAATGCATAGGTGAAACTAAAATCTGACGGCACAAATGTATGATGAAAGTAGCATTTTGTATGAGAGAATGATAGATATATTTTTTCATAACTTTAAAAGTTGTTCTGCATCAAAAGACATTTCATAGAATGAACACCAACAATTTATTACTGTGAAAGTCATAGCATCAAGCATTCTTCGAAGGAGCTATTTTTGAGGATGTCAAAACAACGAGTAGGAATGTAGGAGCCAGTGGTGTGGCACGAGGAAATGCTATTTCTATTTCACCTGATGATATGGCATTGATTGTGAGCAAGCTATCGTTGGGGCATTGAAGCAATAGAATCAAGATCTCCATGACACTATCATGATGAAAACTGAAGTGCCAAAACTAAAATCAGAATAAGCTTGATGAGTACATGCTTGGGAAAACAATTTGCAGCTATGGTGCCTCAAATTAGTTGTGAAAACTCTGTAGTCAAAATGGAAATGATAAGACTCTTGCCATCTAAACATGATGGCTGGAAGTTGTTGGATCCTTTAAACCATTTTGAAAATAAGCAACTAAAAGCAGTAAAGGCAAATGAGAGTGATGGCGAAAATGAATGTGATTTTGGAAAAACTGGCTAATACAAACTGTATTGAAGGGGCAAAGTCTGTTGAGTGGCCCATCGGAAAAGCATATATAGATTTAGAACTACTATGTGAGGGGGTATTATCTCAAACTCCAATCATTGTAAATACTTCCTTAAGGCACAAACTAATGACTGTAACAATGCATAAGTATGAAGATACGGAAGTTGAAGACAAAATCGGTGCAGTGAAAGAATTGTATCAAAGAACTGTTGTGAGAATGAGGAACGATTTAATTGCACAAATCAATGCTGCCATGCCAACTCAATATGAAAATTGCCATCTGTTGGCCCAGTTGGAAAAAATCCCCAACAACTAGGGAATTTATCTGGGCTATAAGTGACAGGTCTGAATATCTAAAAATGAAAGACAGAGTTTATGAAAGACAAAACAGGAAGAAGTTACAAAATAAATACCAATGAGTACTGTTAGTTTCAGAAGCAGGTGTGGTGAATGCAAACGGAAAAGTCATCCAAGAAGTGACTGTCCTCAAAACAAAAGAAACAGTAATACCACTCATAACACTGCAAATAGTGGAGAGTTCAAAGGAACTTGAAACAATTGTAATAAAACTGGTCATAAAGAAGCTCAATGTTGGGAGAATGAAGAGAATGCCTCAAAACGTCCTGCTAATTGAGAAAGTGAATTAAAAACAGACAATAACAAAAAGCTGGTGTAAACTTGGTTTTAGCACACTTGGAAACTATGGACGTAGCACTGACTGAAATCAATCATTGCAATTAAATGGCAGATGTGCATTTCAATTTTGAACTTTTAAATGAGACAGATTTTTGCTCTCAGAAAATATTTGGATTGCAGCCACAGCTGCTTCTGACCATGTTACCAATAGCGAAATGGGAGGTTATAGTATCAGAAAAGAGACTCTAGCTCTCAGCGAATGTCTGGAAACTCAGTGACAAGTCAAGAAGAAATGGATCTGTGAGTATATTTATGTGACAAAATAAGTCAACAATTCAATGTTGCAAGAAATTGAAGTGCACAGTACAATTCAAGCTTCAATTTCATTTTGTTCAGCATTTCAAGGATGATGTAGAATGGATAGACATTCTCCACTAGATCAAAAGATACGACTGTCATTACACACACTGCGAGTTTTACTGAGATTAAATTCAACATTGTGATTCCTACACCAATTGGATCAATCTATGCATCACGCTTTTAAAGAGTAAATGAAGTAGCATAAGCTGATATTGAAACCCCTACACTGAAAATATCTCTTATCATAGTATATCAATTCTTTTGATATGCTGATAGATAAAAACTAAAAAGGTAATCAAAACATTGACTGGTTACCAACGTACTGATAATTATTATGGCGCAGTGAACAGACACATTGAATAAATTGACACTAACCTGCCTTCCATGATCTGGAGGTATCATAACAAAAACTTAATTTTTAAATAAATCTGCACATGGAATGTTATGATCCAGATGAAGAAAAATGACTTCTATCTCACTACCTCATCGCCCTTGAGATTGATGGACGCAATGAGTGTCATCCATGAGCAAACATTATCTTTAAGGCAGTGACCTCGAATGCAATGAGTTCCTTCGCTTGCTTTATAATTCTACATTAATTTCAGTAGAATTGAAATTAATTAAAATTGATTTTATTTTCTACAGACTAATGAATATCATTGCTACAACTTTGTCACCTAGAGAGTGTAGCATTGCTGACGATACAAACCAGTCATTTTGTATTGAAGAGGTTTGATTGAATGCCAGTTGCCAATGATGTAAACCTATTCTTTATTATCAAGGAGTTGGTTCGATTTAAGTATAATGGATACATATAGCTATACAAAATCGACTACTGAGACGCCCAAAGAAATTGCTTGTTTTGAACTGTCCTCCCTTCAAGTTCGGTTGAATATTTGTTTCTCCTCGAATTGATATAGATTGCTCTACATAACAACTACTGAGACTTATCCAATGAGATTGCTGGTCTTGAACTGTCTTCCCTCAAGCTCGCTCAAATTGTTCTTTCTCCTTTAATTGATACAGATTGCTCTACAGAATCCATTATTGAGACTTACCCAAAAGATAGTCATAAACTCGATAATTGTGTATAGTCTTCAAAGTCGCTAGGGTAATTGTCACTCCAATTGAAGTTGAAGCTACTAATGATGCACAAGATGAAAAACATGGAAATTAAAGGAAGAGGAATGCAGCCTCCAACAAAAGAGAAAAATAGGGAGTTTTCACTGCTGACAAAATTAGATTCAATTAATTGTGTAAAAAATCATCAGTTGAACTCATTGCTTATGAAGCATCCTCATTAGCATCTAATCATATACTCTGACTCCTCAGCGATGGTAAAGAATTGGGCGAATGAATCATACATTCTTCAATCAGTGTATTTCATGTATTACTAAAGGTCAATACGAAAAAAATAATTGAAAAATAATCCAGATCTCCCTGAAAGCATGTTGAAATGCAAGACTATTCACCTAAAAGCTACACTTCTATGAATATGTATCCTTGCATGGCTCAAATGCTTGTCATAATTGCTCTATAAGCACATGAATATCTCAAGTCAGTCTAGATATGAATTTGAAATCAGGATTATCTAGTTGGATACACATGAAAATAAAAACCATATATCATCAATTAATTTCAAGACAGTCAGTCAACCAGTTATAAAAAGTGTATCATCTCTTGCTGCATATTCAATATTGAAAGAAAAACAATTGTAACATTACTATCACAATACAAGAGATTTAAAAAAAAACTCCAAAAATAGATTTGAAGTGGTTAGATAACATGTGTGGATTTGTTCAGTCGAAAATTGGTCTTCTTCCACTGAATATTTAAACGCTTCCTGAGAAGTATTTACCTTTTTACCAAATGTTATTTAAGGATTTGAAATCATTCAACACAACACTAAATTATGGTGATGAAAAGAAAGATTAGAACATTCTCACTTCTTCCCCAAAAGTGCATTGGAACATTCAATATCAAGATCAACTCTACCATTCTAAAAACAATTCATGATTGACTACATACATGTGTTCAAGATAAATTGGAACTAATTGAAATTGATTAATATTACAACACCAATCTCGTCATAAAGTCAAAAGCATACAAATTTGAATCCTTTTTTGTTACAGATGGTTTAGTGTAGGTTTAATTTTATCATCCAAGAAAGTTGATATATTGAAATTGATCCATGTGATATTTTTTCAAAAACTAAAAGAGTCATTGATGCTGACCCTGATAGAAAAAAGTTTTTCTGCAATTCTTCATAATGATCAAGCTATGGATACAATTTGCGGTGAAAATCCATCAAACTTACACCATGCTGTTTTCAAGTGGTCAGAGAAGAAACTTTATCATGAGACAGGGTATAACCATTACATGAAAAGTAAAACAATGGACAGGAAAAGCAGGACACATCAAAATTTGAATAATTTTTTCAGCCAATACAAGCTATTTCGCTTCATTCAAGAATGATATTAAATGTGTTCCCACAAATCTTGTCTGTCATAAAAATTTACAATGCTCAAAGATTTAAGAGATTGAGGTGGAAAACATTCATCAGAAAACAAAAAAGAATATGAGAGTTAGTAAAAGATTTGACTGGTGGAGAAGATAAAAATTTGGTTATTTGGAGGAATGCAAATTGCCTTCAAATGGGACATAGTTCATCAGTACCAACTTGCACATTAAAGAGAATGGTATCAACAAGAGTGTGGAAGAATGTTGAAATTGATGACTTTAGAACTCAAGTTATCAGCATGCTGTCTCACTGAAATGGAAGGTTTTGATATGGAAAAAAGAAGTCCTGGTCACTGCAAATTCGTCAAAGCAAATCATGTCATTGAAGAATATGGGACAGAAATATTTCTGATGCAATTAATATCTTGTATCTGTTTCTATGTTGTGCTTGGGGGAAGATTGCCCAACAGAATTTAGAAGAGGTAAGGAGAATGATAAAAATTAGATCAAAGAATTTTCTAGTTACAATTATTGGTTCGAGTAAGTCGTATTTCAACTGGAGGAGCAGATAAAAGAGATTCTAATTGTAGAGATGAGATAGAAATAGGTGAATTAGAATTCAAAGAGCCACTTAACCCCTTGAAGCTGAAAAATTGAGATCAAGAAGATCAATCCTTACATGTAATTTTACTCTTTCACACATCATGAAAACAAATCTACTGGGAGCAAGGTTATTTAGCGACAATGTTGTACAATGTTTTGATTAGATTACTGTCCTGGATAAATCATTAAAATCTATAAACTGAGAAACTCCAAGTCTTCTTAGTGTTTGAATTCATGATCTGTAAGATCCTTATACAAGCAATTGTAAGGATGGCGGCAGTAGGTGGACTGATATCAAACCAGCTCCTATAAACATAACTGCAAGAGTCCAAAGATCCTGATACCAACTCTCCAGTCCAATCTATTTGTTTAGATCGCTATATTTTGAACGTAGAAAACGAGCTGAAAGGCTACAAGCTTGTCTTGTGGTATTAAATCGTTTAATGTTCAATCCTGAAACAAAGATCAGGAAACGCAGCATCTTGATGACCGTAATGAATCCAGATTCTAACACCCCTAAGAAGTATGAACCCCAAAAGTATCCGATGCCAACTCTAAACCACGTTCTATCTCCTCAACAAAACCTCGAAATTCTTCATCATGAGCAAGACGAACAATGTAAGAAATAATTTCGTCCCCTTGATGAATTTTTCTTGCCTCCTCTATTGTCATAGCTCTCTCTCTATTGTCGGAATTACTTAGATCATTTGAGGTTTCATTAATGTCTCCTGGGATTTTTTGGTAAAATCCAACGGATTTATCATGAACCAATTTTCGATCACTTATAAAAGAGGAACGCCGTCTCTTGAAATCTTGCATCTCGTAGCAAAAGTACTCTCGTTCATCCATACCATTCTTCATTTGAAAATCATTCCTCACCTGCATATTGCTTACACTACTATCGACTCCATCGAGGATTGGTTTATTCAAAAAGTCTCGATTCAAGTAAACCAGTCGATCACAAAATTCGACGCAATCCATTTTACTTTTGAATTTAAAGACAATGGCACCCATTCCACGGCGAGTCGATATCAACAGTGTGTTTAATCGTCGGACTAAAAGAGCATTGTTGTTCCATCCATCAGAGCCTGGGATGTGAGGATCATCGTCATGATTACTGCTATACTGACTGAGCTTTATTACTGCATGAGTTTTTGTATTGCTTCTCATCCTTTCTACCGCTGTTGCGCCTTCATCTTTATCTTGAGAACTCGTCGATTGTTCTATTCGGTCCTCAGTAGCGACCGGCTGACGCTGAGATTGATGGCTCGCATTGCTTTTCTCCCATGGTGTATGCTGCTCAAAAAGTCGTATACGTAGTCGCATTTTTCGAACTTCAATGCAGCCAACTCGAGGAGCTGCTGTCAGCTCTTCTGTCATTGGAGCATGTTTGACACCGACTTTTTTCGAATTATCGGCGGACTTCGAAGTCGACGATACTCTAGCTTCCATACTAGGATCACAATAAATCTCCCAACCTCGATTGGATTGAAGTCGATACACAATGACTGGCCATCGTTCTTTCTCGCCTCTTTCGCCATTGTGTGAGGCGTTGGTTACTTTTGCTCGCCCCAATGTCGTCATGATTCTTGTACGAAACTGAATCACAAGGAATTGATTTTACAGCCTAATAGTGCTATCCTACGTATTTAAACAATTTTTTGTTTTGAGGAAAATTCACGAGCTTTGCTACAATCACTTCTGGGAATAAACGTAGAACCAACATCAAGACAGTGAAGGAGATTCCGTATTTGTCTGCCAATAGTCCCCATCAGAGAATAGTCCCCACTTTAGCGATTGTATGTTTAAGCTAGCATATCTCATTAATTTCTACATCACTAGATAACAATATATACATTAATG
>JALLAW010000223.1:0-15552 GCA_036939535.1 Cyclotella kingstonii | reverse complement strand
TGCTATCTTTTTAAAAAAAACGAATCGAGTGAAAAAACGTTTTTTCACTCTCCTTGTTATGCTCAAGCATCAGGAAATATCACGTGGTCTTAAGGACACAATTCCTTTCCCATAGAGTTTATAACATGAATAGTTTGAAAGAGTGCGACATCATTTGTGGTGTAAAGGCCTTCGATATTGAAGTGTCAGATCATGGTGATGGATCAAAGGAGGCCACGATTTACTCAGTTATTCCGGACGGACTTTCTGTTGTTGACCACCACGTATATGAAGGCAAAAAGATAATCGCCAGGAAGAACTTTAGAAAAGGAGACTTGTTGTACACAGGACATGCTGCTTTATTAGACCTTTCTAACTCTAAGAGCACTTTCAAGCTACGACTTTATTCAAAAAAGAGTGAGAATGATAGTAATAATGAAACGAAAGAAATAAATGCACTCGTGAAAGAATACGAAAATAGTACAACCCATTCAGTGTTAGAATCAGAACTTGGACACAAACGACAGGTAAAAACCTCTTATACATTGAGTACGCTTGCTAACTACTCCATAACATTGTCTTCGCTCCTTTTATCAGATTTATGGATTCGACGCGTTTATGAATCACAGTTGCGAGCCCAACTCAATTCACCCTCTTTTAAGTCGCTCAATGAATGAAATGTCCTACAAGGCAATAGCACTCCGTGATATTGCAATCGGTGAAGGTGAGCTTGTTGATTTCTAATGGTCGTTTCTATGGTAACTTTTGTATAAGTCGAGAATGTTCCATCCTTTTGAAATGCATTGTAGAGGTGACGTGTGACTACGCACTTTTCGATTACACTTGTGATGGGCATGAAATCGAATTGTGTCTCTGTGGCTCTACTAATTGCAGAGGGAATATGGTTGGGTTCAAAGGTGAGAGTTGAATGGACCGGGGGAGTAGTGAATGGCTATTTAATGAGTCATCATCATGGAAGTCATTACTGCGCTCACTTTGATTCTCACACTGATCTGGATTAGGTTTAACGATTGAAGAAAAGGTAGATATATTGGCTTTTGTCGAAGAAGATATCAAAAATAAATTCTTTGAGGATGAAAACATTACCGTCATCACAAGCACACTTCCCCAGGGCATTGCTATCATGAAGGGTTCAAAGGAGCATTATTTGGTGGCATCGAAAGAGTTTGAGGCTGGAGATATTGTCTTTACTAATCAAGCGCTCTGTCTACCTAAGGATGATTTTGTTACGAAGACATTTTTGATTGAAATAGGTGGACACTATTTCCTTCTTGCTTCTGACCACTTCATTCATCGCGATGACTACGTCGAAATGGTTGGTTTCGATAGCTTTATGGATCACAGTTGCTCCCCAAACACATCAATGACTTACACAAAAAAAGATGTCTATCAAATGAAGGCATTGAAGCCCATTCAACCAGGTGAGAAAATTACTTGTGATTACACGCAAATGGAGTCTTTAGGCATACCTACATCGGGAAAAGAGTCGTTCACGTGCAGTTGTGGGCAATCAAACTGTTATGGAACGATTGTAAGTTAGAGTATGACAATTGGACTGAACGATTAGCTACAACAACACGGCGATTTCTATACTTATTCGTCGCCAATAGGAGCGGGGTTCTTCAAATGAGCGCCAAAAATCAACAATAGGCACAACTGGAAAGCAATTGCTAGACGTGAACGTTTCTATGCATATCACATATATTTGTATAGCACAATTTTAGTGTACAAGGTAGTTATAATAAGCAATAAACATAGTGACCAAATAAATTGAATCTACAACGATTATATATCATTTTCTAACGAAGGTGGATCTAAGAGATCTACCATTCTTGTTAACCAGAGCAAACATGACAAACTGACAAAATGACTCGTTAAAATGTTTGTATTTGCCTGTACAACTAATACGTCCAGCGGTTGCAATGTCTGCGTGGACACCAATCCCCCCAGATTCCCACCAATCCCAACCACACTTTGCATAGCCTTAGCAACCAAAGTACCAACAATATACTGCGCTCCTAATAAACTTGTGAGCAATCCAATCAAGTTTAAGGTAACACCAACAGAGATGACTCTCCTCAACAAATTGGAAGCTTCAATCTGAGATGTTTTTGTTTTTCTCACAAGTCTTTTTGCCAAACGACGTCCACCCCAAGTCCAAATGATTGACATAATAGAAGTAATGATGCCAACTCCTGGCAATACAAACTTACTAGCAACTTTGCTAAATTCCAAAGGCGATACAGTCTGAGCTTCCATGACATTTCGGGCAAATACAAATGTCACTGAACTGATTACAGTTAGGATGACTTGAGACCACCAGGAGAGCCACGAAGAGGCGGTGAGGTTTCTTGATGCTTGGTAGACAAGTGAATCTACTTCGCTGTCTCCTCCGCTGTAAGAGTAGCGCTGCGTGCTGATTTTCGCCTGATTGTAGGAAAATGTCATCGAGAACATATCTTTCGGGAAAAAATAGGACTTGTGATAGTAACGGTTTGGATGTAGAGCAATCACCGTCCTCGCTGGTGATGATGGATGTTGCTGTAAGTATGCAATCGAGCCATGGTGAAAGCATTCAACGCTGATTGTAGATAGGATCGCGAGGAAACAAGGTAGTTTGACGGCCATTGTCGTCAGTCAGTAAAAGAGAAAAGTTATAGTACATATGTCATCTAGATTATTCGTACAATACAATACTAATTCCTCTATATAACAGGACGAAGGCAGTAATTTGATCACCCTCTCTCTCCCCTACTCCAAGATTGAGTACCTCTCTAGGTATGCACAAGAGGGTGATGTAGGACATCTACGATACCTAGTTCGTAGTCCTCGTCCGTACGTCGCTCTCGTAAATGTGGTTCTCTTTAGAGAGAGGCTGTCCAATCAATGATTTCTATCTTCATTTCTCATACATGATTTTGCCTACAGAACTTGAGTCTTCTGTTTTGTTGTTGTTCATTCTCACATCACCTTCCAGAGTTTCCAATCATCCTGGAGAGCACTCTCTGAAACTCCTTCAAGTACATCGATTCTCCTTCTATTATCAACTCTGAATTCAGAATTATCACCAACCAGTTGAGAAGCTATGCCAGTTTACAACTTCAAGAACATGGCCCCAGTGCCAAGTGCTGCCGACCTTGTGGACATTGTCTTGACGCGTACTCAACGAAGAACTCCTACCGTGGTCCACCCTGGTTACAAGATTTCCAGGATTCGTTCCTTCTAGTAAGTGACCATTGCATAGTTTGCTCAAAGTTTGTCTGATACGTTTCGAGCTAACATTGCCTTCTGCTATTGGTCAACAACGAATGACAGCATGCGCAAAATCAAATTTACCCAACAGACAATCTCTGAACGCCTCACCGCCATGCTCACTGACTTCCCTCGACTCTCTGACATCCACCCATTCTACTCCGATCTATGTAACACGCTTTACGATCGCGACCATTACAAACTCGCACTCGGACAAATCAACACTGCCAATACGCTCGTTACCGCAGTGGCACGAGACATGATTCGTATGGTCAAGTATGGTGATTCCCTCTATCGATGCAAGTGCTTGAAGCGTGCCGCCTTGGGGAGAATGTGCACTATTCTCAAACGCCAAAAGGCCAGTTTGAGCTACCTCGAGGAAGTACGGAAACACATGAGTCGATTGCCCGCGTTGGATCCCAATACTCGCACTCTCTTGTTGTGTGGACTTCCCAACGTAGGAAAGAGCTCCTTTATGAATAAAATCACACGGGCCAACGTTGATGTCCAGCCGTATGCCTTCACAACCAAGAGTTTGTTTGTGGGTCATACGGATTACAAGTATTTGAGGTGGCAGGTCATTGACACCCCCGGTATCTTGGACCATCCTTTGGAGCAGAGAAATACCATTGAGATGCAGGCTATAACGGCCTTGGCACATTTGACGTGCTCTGTGTTGTACTTTATGGATATTAGTGAGCAGTGTGGGTACACTATTGAGCAACAATGCAATTTATTTCGCTCGATTCAACCACTGTTCACGAATAAACAGCTTGTGGTGGTTGTGAATAAAATTGATCAACAGCCATGGGAATCGTTGGATGGAGAAAGACGGTTGATGATTGAAGAGCTTGTGAAAGAGAGTGGTAAAAATACAACCTTACTGACAATGTCGAATGTTTCGGAGGAAGGAGTGTCACAGGTGAAGAATCAGGCTTGTGATATGTTGTTGGCAGCACGTGTGGATTCACGTATCTCGGGAAATAAAGTTGATTCTGTCATGAATCGCTTACAGGTTGTTTATCCCACTGCTAGAGATGGAATTACTCGTGAACCGTACATTCCAGAGTCTGTCATGAAAGAAAGACAGAGTCAGACGAAAAAAGCAGTGTCTCGAATTGGGTATGCTCCAACTATTGACGATTTAAAGGAAGAGGAAAGTGATGCCCCTATTGAAAGTGATGATGAATTGATGATAGATGGTGATATAACTAGTGCCAGGAGAAAGACAGCACGAGAATTGATGTGGGAAAATGGAGGTCCAGGCGTATGGGCTCCTGACTACCGTGAGCAATATGATCTTTCTGATCCTGATTGGCGTTTTGATGCGATTCCTCAAATACTTGATGGAAAGAATATCGCTGACTTTCTTGATCCAGACATTGAGGAGAGACTACGACTGTTGGAGGAGGAGGAGGAGCAATTGCAAGCTGAATATGAAGCAGCAAATATGGAGCGGATGGAAGATGATGAAAGTCTGAATGAGATGGAGAAGGCCATGGTGACTGAAATTCGTCACCGTGTCAAGATAGCAAGAGAGTATAAAGAAAAGTCTGGTGGAAGGAATCGTCCTGTGATGCCACGTGAAATCCGTGGACGTGCCAGAGATTGTCATGATGAGTCTGCAAAGTTGGATACTCGTGCCATAGAGAAACGCATGGGGGAGTATGGCATGGATGTCTCTCAAATGTTGGAACGTGGTCGAAAACGTCAGCGTGAAAATACTCGTGATTCGTCTGAACGTAATATTGATAAGAGGATGGACGACGCATCCAACAGTGACAAAGAGATGAATGACGGACGTGGTCTCAGCAAAGGAGCCATCAAACGAGCCAAGAAAGAACGTGAAGATATGATTAAGCGTGACCAAAGCCTTGCACGAAGCCACTCTCGTCCACGCGAACAATCGCTAACTGGTCTCAAGGATAAGGCCATGATCAAAGTTGCGGAAAAAGTTGAAAGGGAAGGTCAGAAGCAATGGCAGGGCGGTTCTGGAGAGGGTGATCAAAGAAAAGCAGTGCACCTTGTAAAATGGATGAACACTGGAAAGAAGAGAAATGGTACTCATTATTGCCGCTAGGTCCTTTTGATTGTATTCAAAGAGGCACCTTACTTGATAAGTACTACTCTTTGTTGTATTACCCATGGTTCAATTTTGAACTCTTTCAGAGTGGTGTCCAATACTTAACATCTATATGAATGAGGACTGCCTACGCTGTAAGCTTCTAATAAATGACTGATTGCATGTACGAGAAAGGGGGGAATACATACAAGTTTAGAATTCAACTATTTCGTAGAGTTACTTTTTATTTTCAGTTAATGCAGGAAATTCTACTTCTTCGACCAAGTTCAAATGAAAAATTTCTATAGCATTCTACTCAAAATAAAACAAAATTTACAATTTTACTGAATTAATCTCATTTATATCACTAAAGGTACGGAAGTGAAATATGAGTAGTTGAGTTTGGAGAATTATACCCACTGAGTTCAAAAGAATCTAGTGGAGTAGCTATGTGCAAATGAAAGATTTCTTCAGCATTTTGTAACAAACATAAAAAATTACATAAATTCCTGAATTGTTCTCTTTCCATATTCATAACACGAGATCATGATGGCACACGATGGAGCGACTTTCGCCATCCTTGCTTGATTTCCGCGCCACAATCCAGACAGTCCCTCGTGCTGGTAAATATATTGTATGTATCCCAAGGTACCCTTGATTTGATAACCAATTTTCTTCTCACCATGAACCATTTGCCTGCGAGTCTTGACAACATCAAATGGTGTTGTAACAGCAGTAGCTATTGCTCCAGCAGCCGCACCACTAACTAATCTCATTTCTATCACTAAAGGTACGGAAGTGAAATATGAGTAGTTGAGTTTGGAGAATTATACCCACTGAGTTCAAAAGAATCTAGTGGAGTAGCTATGTGCAAATGAAAGATTTCTTCAGCATTTTGTAACAAACATAAAAAATTACATAAATTCCTGAATTGTTCTCTTTCCATATTCATAACACGAGATCATGATGGCACACGATGGAGCGACTTTCGCCATCCTTGCTTGATTTCCGCGCCACAATCCAGACAGTCCCTCGTGCTGGTAAATATATTGTATGTATCCCAAGGTACCCTTGATTTGATAACCAATTTTCTTCTCACCATGAACCATTTGCCTGCGAGTCTTGACAACATCAAATGGTGTTGTAACAGCAGTAGCTATTGCTCCAGCAGCCGCACCACTTAAAAAGATATGAGCGACTTTCGCTGAAGGCCTTTGATCACCTCGTTGATGATAATTCATGTCGTCGTTAATGCCGTCAAGGTCTGCCAGCACAGCTTTAAAGTGTTCTAAACAAAAGAAATATACAGCTGAAAATGGAATATCCCGCCATAGCGTGGCATTTAGGCCTGAGTATAGAGAAAATATACCATTAGCCTTTAATAAAACACGGAATTCGTCTAAAACTCCGGGTGACGTTCGAATGCTTCCTCTAGATTTATTCGGAATTGCACTTGCCTGTCTAGTGCGTATCAGCTCTAGAGGTGCTGTCGCCAGAGAACTTACAAGTCGTGATACTGGCCCCGCTACTAATGGGATAACGCCTTGATGTTGTACAAAAAAATGAGTTCCACGGCTGGCCTTTGTGATTTCATCATACAAAGATAAGTATATCACCGTATTGGGCACGGTCATTAGCAGAGTTGGTCTTAACCCAGTATATAATCCTACAAAGCCTTCTTTGTAGAAAATGGATTTCAATGTTTGAAGAGTACCTACACTTGCTCTAGGACTGTCCTTCAACAATGATGGATTGGGGCATATAGTTGACTCAAATCTTAAGCGCTGGCCTGGAAGAGAAGTAGATTGTTTATTTATCTCTGTGTGACCGGGGGCTATCATACATGGAACGGAATTGTAGGGAAGTATCATCGTAGTATTAAGCCTTGCTCTCCCGCGTAAATAAAGCATTGGATATTCAGAAGGGTGAGTCAATTTGCTTCTTGGAGTATAATTATTCAACAATGGTCCTTCTTCAAATGTTGTTGAAGCTTGCTGTCTAATCTTACACACCTCAAGAGGAGTGACAGCTAACGCTGTTACTATGGATCCAAGAAACCCAGATATCATTTTGGAGAAAAGTGATGTCGATGTTTCCAATTCATTGCGTGATATGATTTCATGATTTGCACAAATCTTCATAATCAGACAGATAAATTATAATTCATTAGATTTCAATCTCAATGAGCAGTGAGACGTGGTATGGTATGGTGTTATGGACAATTTTGTGACTATTTTTGAGTGAGTCACCACAGAAGTTCTGTTCAGCCATATGCCAATGTACATACAAGAAGATTTTTTGTCTACCTCTACGTAGGCGCATCTCCATTTAATGGTTCCTACGTCCTCTGAGAGTTATCGTTTTAACTTCCAATGCTCACTAGTGAGCACTCCCCCCTCCTAATTCATTTCCAATGAGGTCTGAGTAACTGTCAATATAATGCTAATTAAACTACAAGTAGAAATAATATTAGAAGAGGCAATATGACTAGTTTATTACGATTAAGTTAGGAAACTATTAGTTGACAACGTAAAGCATGAGGGAAAAGAAGCCAAACCCAGGGATGAAATTGACATGGGGAAAAGAACCTACATAAAGTAGAAGAAAACCCCATTTTAACTCCTTCCCCCAGGAACTGAGCCATCTTATTTCTGATTTGCTGACACCACTTTTTGTTGACATGATTGATGTTCTTGATGTCGATAAAGTGGTACATTTCAGAAGCTTGTCCACATATATAGTGAGTAAATGTGAGTTCACTTTTAAAAAACTATTGAATCAACACAAAATATCCTTTTATATCATCCGTCCAATAACTATGTGAGATATCCCTAATGCCCTGAATATTGTTCTGTGACTTTTCCTCTTCTAAAGAGAAACAGCAAATGATGCTCACCACAATGGTGATTTTCTTTTGGCTGCATCTTCTTTTGTTGAAAGTAATCTTAAAATCTTTGTAAGTCCTTAGACAATTTTTGACTTTTGATGACAACTTACTCACCATTACCGTGTTGGCAAACTTCTCCATGATTAGAAGTAGCGCAAATTAAAAATTCTACAAAACATCTATGTATCCATCTACTTACGGCAAATTATACTATAGTGACAAAGGAATCAATCCATCAAGCTGGAAAAAGGCACCAATCATAGTGGACCTAAGGATGGCTTAAAACTGTGGAAACATAAGACTTTAACGAATATGCTGGAGGAACAACAGTGAGCAGTGGACCCAAGTGGAACATTCAAAAAAGAAAACGGATAGAACGGTTTCCACTCATTTACGACTGAATGATGACCACGCAGCTTCCAGTACAAAGCTGCAAAGAAATTATGCCAAAGAAGGAAGAACAAACATCAACACAGGAAAGATGAATGGAAAGATTCAATGAATAGCAAAGAGGGAGAACAAACGCCTAAGGGCTAAAGATGACTCTTCCACTGAAGTCAAAGAATACGATATGCAAACTGGGGGTTCAGATAAAGGAGAGGGTATAGACAAACTAGAGGGGTCAAGCAAGGGAAATGCCAACAAATCATTACTCTGGATAAAAAGTCAGGCTCCATCAAAATGAACACACATAAGGGGTTTCATCCTAAATTCAAAAATGATACAAAAGTCTTTAATCTGCTACAGGCAAGGAATTAGATTAGAGAAAAAGAGTAATAAAATTCGTCAAACATCAGGCAATAATTGACTTTGCCATGAGAGTCCACAAAGCCATTTACAAGAAACGATCTACGGAACAAACACGAGGAGTAAACTACTGTTAAATGAAATCACATTAAATTATCATGAAAAATCACCACTGTAAACTACGCAGTGGTAGACACAAGTCTTTTTAATTGCCATTGTAATAACACAGCTATGACGCAGTATTGCGTCAGCAAATAGAGCCTTTCAGCTATTTGCTGGAATTACTATAAGGCAACAAGGATGCAATACTTCCAGCTTAAAAGAATATGCAATAAATGAACCTTTTCAAAGAACAGGATATGGCGATTCAACCACATACTTCGAAGAGAATAAAAAAACACTCCAATGATGGGATTAGGACAAGGGAGTAGAGACGCTCCGGCTTCATGGTTGCAATCAAATGCATCTTAGTAAGTATTTTCAAAAGACTGGATTACGGAGCAAAAATTAAGATGGCCAAGTCTAAAGAATGGATGCGCTCAATGGGAGTACTTTTTGTTGATGACACTGATTTACACATTTGGAAAGAGAATAAACATAACCTGCAACAACTGTGGCCAATCATCTGAGATACTGTTCAGCCGTGGGCTGATTTGCTAGGAGCGATTGATGGTGCAATCAAATATGAAAAAAGCTTTTGATACAGAATAGGATATTCCAGTGACAACGGGAACTAGAAATTTAGCGCGATTTGAACCAGTCATAAAAGACTTGAAAGGAAACCACATTCGATTGAACAATTTCTAGTGTCAAAAAGTTGAAAAACGCTAGGAATAACAGATGAACAAGACAGATATTATCTAGATCATTCAAACCAAATCGAAGAAAATTTAGAAACCTGGATTAGCAGAATGGAATTTGCCAAACTTCCACCTCAAATAGTCTGGATAGCATACAGAAGACAACTTTGGCTAAGTATCAGATATGGTATTGCGACACTTAGCAACTTCATTCATGAATGTTTGAAAGTCCAGACTGAAAGCGATTTCAAAATATTACCTCTATTACGAATCTGCAGGAACATTCCCAAACAAATCAGGAGATCACAAGCAGCTTCTGTTGGATTTGGTTTATACGATTTCACAACGATAGAAAGATTATAAATCTTCATGCAGTACTACAATACAAACACTGAACTTAGTAAAGAATTTAATTGCTCGTTACAACTACTTCAATTGAAAATTGGGTCAATAGGATGTCAGCTAAATAAGTTTTTTTAAAACAAAAGGCCACTTGACAACAAACACATGGATGAAAACACTCTGGAGGTCATTGGAAGAAGCAGGAATCAATTGGGTCATAAAATATTCCAAACTGGGTCTGTCAAGGAACAAAGACGAAGCACTAATAGACGTATTTATTGGAATGGGATATAAACAAATCCAGGATAAGCGAAAACGTATCATTCCTATCGGACTCTCTATGTGATAACAGGAAGAAGATAGAGGAAGAAACATGGGACCAAAAAAACGAATATCGTTGGCTTTTACTTTTCTAAAAGAAACACCCAACAAAAATGACTGGAAACAGTGGCTGGACTTCTGGAAAAGAAGACATCAGCAAAATATACATCCTTCAAGAATGAAGGACACAGAAAATGGGAATGGTACTATGATCCATTTGAGAACATGCTCTACAGAACGGAAGAAATAGGTTACAGGGCCTATTCTTTTAACAACTCGTCAAGACAAGAGCCGGAAACTACTGCTACAGTCAGACTATACAGCAGACTAGATAAACACACTATCAGAGCTTCAGTCAGCAAAAATGTAGTAAAATCATACTACTCAGCACAAGCGGTCCACGACCAGAAAAGTCTAAACAAAAAACAGGAATCTGGAATACTCTTAGAAAATGGGAGGGCACCTGGTTAAGGAGAATAATTCAGACTAAAATCAGTGCGTGCAACCTGGAACAATGGTTCTTATCAGGTTTAAGAAACAAAACATAAATAGCAGTAACAGATGGATCCTATAACCACAATAAGGCTCCTAGCATCAGCGGCTGGGGATGGATAACCCTTTGTCAAAGGACTAATAGATAGATAAAGGGTAGATCACGAGAGATATCAGATTATGGCATTTCTTACAGGGCAGAACTACTAGGATTACACATAATTTTTGCAGCGGTGAGCGAAATCTTTCAAAGAAAGACGTGGGAAACAAACATCTACTGTGATAACGAGAAAGCGCTGAAAATTTCTTCTCAAAACATGTCCACAATAAAACCGATGGCAAAGAACGTTGACACAATGAGAATATTCAGACATCTAAAATTACCTGCTGATATACAGTTCAAATATATACACGTCAATGCACACATGAACAATGTGCTAACCTGGGACAGCCTAACTCTCCTGTAATGCCTGAACTGTCAATGCGATAAATTAGCTAAGGCTGCGATAGAAGATGCGAAACAGCTAACAAAAATGCAAGACAGCAACTACCGTTAGAATTGGTAGCATTAATTGTGGACGATTGTAAACTGACACAGGACTTCAGTGCTCCAATTAGATTCGAAATCAGCAAAAACATGCTAAAGAATATTTAACTCCCAAAGAAAAGGGGGAATGGACAGCAGAACAATTTCCGAAAGTAGACTAGAGAAATCACAAACAGCATTCAGGTTTTTGCCAAACACGACTGTAAGGTAGTAGATACGAAGGATCTAAAAACAGTAGGATGCCCAAATGGTCGTCAAAGGGAAACAGCTGACCACCTCATGATCTGCCCAAGTCCAGGCAAGATAGATCTGCTGGTGGAGGATATCAACGGGCTGGAACAATAGATGCAAGACCAAAAGATACAATCAAAGAGGTTGCCTATTGATTGCCCATAAATCTCAAAAACAGAGGACACAGCAAATTTTCTTCTGTGGGCAAAATGTCTCCAGAGATGGAAATATTAGCAAAAAGTCAAGATATTATTTTATGGAGATCTTACTGAAGGAAGGATTTCTGAATACTTCCCGATTATATAAACAAACCACTTGCTTAAAAAAAGAGGAAGATACAATGGTAACAATCAGACTAGAAAGGTAATCAAAAATAATATTCCAGATGGTACATGCTCAATGGATTTACAGAAACATCTCTTTGCAGGAGAACATTTTAGGTACCAAAACATGTTTGATTCAGAGGAAATAGATAAAGAGATAGAAAGACAAGCAGAACTGGATCCCGAAGACATACCAGAAGACAGAAGAATTTTATTGGAAATGAATTTTGAAGCGAAAAGAACCGAAGAAAAAAATACTGGATAATAGCGATGAAGACTACACTAACAAAGGGACGAACCAAGGAGGATATGACATCGGAAACTGTGACTGAAAGTGAGAAAAGAGGAGGAGAGATAAGAAAACTACGCGAACTGGATGACTACAACAAGTAAGGAGAATAGAAATTCGACTCAAGGAACGAGGAAGTAAGGTGGTCAACAAAAAGCAAACAGTTCAAAATTACTGAGTTTTTTAATAGAACGAATGAAAACACTACACATTAGGAAGGGTTTCAATAAGGAAGAACCTCACATTGCAATACCTCTGTGTGAACAATACAAATTACTTATGTAGAGACTTGAAGGTGGATTGTCAACATGGAAAGAACTTCACCATACATGTCTCACAAGAGGAAAGTAGAATTAATACTTAAGACAAAATCCCCTGCGCACACCTAATTTTTCGTTACAAGACAATTCTCCATAAATATGACTGGGCGGAGGGTTCTCAACAGAAACTTAATGATCCCTCGGGGTGCAGTGTACAATGCAGGGTTGACAACAAGCAATCAACTCAGACAAAAAATTACCTCACGTATGCTACAAATTTACTGAGGTAAATCTGAAAGGAAGGTTTTTAACAAGGAAACAATTCGTCTTCACAATAAGTCTTGGTGGAGATGAGAAGGAAGGCTATCAGTAAGGAACAACCGAAATGTGAAAAGTCTGTACCCGCATGATACAAAACTAATTTATCTAAGACTGATGATAAATAAGGATAAGCCTACGCCACCAATGTATCCTTGTGCACGATCTAAGATGACTAGATGTATAGACCAATAGGAGGGCCGTCAACAAGGAAACCAGTTAGTTCTTTGGTAACTCAGTACATAGGATACAGAAAATCCCTTAGATAGAGACTGTAAGGAAGGTTGGTAGCATATGATGAGGTACTGAGGGTTTAAGTAACGATCCTATTAGGATACTGGTCAGACAAGGAAGGAGGAAAATGCGGGATTGATCTGTATAGAACATACTGAGGGCTTGGTATGTACATCAAATTATTGCGGTGAAATACATAGGAGAAACACAATAGTGACCTAACAAACACGGCGTAAACCAGATCGACGACATCAAGACAAATTCTGAAAACAAACAAAATGGACACAGTAACAGTTGATGAACATCAACTCCTGGTCTACAACACGGCTTTTGACACTTCTGGGTGGTTGAAACATTGGACAGTGAAGATTTTCGATGCACTTGCGAAGCACACCTATATCAAATCACTTTTTCTAGGCAAAACGGAGATAAAGCATCTCATGGTTAGGAAGTTGGTCATCAAAATCATTTCAGACGACCTAAAAAAACAAAACGATGTATGCTCAACATATCTTAAGTAATTTGAGTCACGCGGCGGCAGGAGTAAAGATTAGACAGCGTAAATGAGTAGTATCCGAGGTAGCAGCGACGATGGAGAGATTCAATACCTGGATTGAAAAGCATGAAATGAAAGAAGAATGGACGGTAACAACGATCTTTTTTCTCGCAGCGAGTGCGTTAGACCTAGATGTAATAATTCTCAACGCTAACGCTCAAGGATTAATAAGAACAGCAGAACCGACCCCGAACCTAGATCATGAAAGACCTACGAGGAATTAAAGTCAGATCTTCCTGCTCCTTGAGAACATTCATATTCGAGCTCTAACGCCACTCACAAACATACAGGACAGATCGGAAGAACATACAAATTGCGTCACTAAAGTGATAAGAATAAAGACCAGCGCTCAAAATGAAAACATTCCGACCCACCCATATCAAAATTCCAAATAACTGGATAGACCTACCTTTTCTAGAACTAGAAAACTGCTCAAACAGGACGACATTACAATTAGTTCACTCTACTCAACATAGAGCTCTTCAGCGATACTATTAGTCATTCGGGATCCTGTACCAGCTGTGATTTCTCTACCCGAGACGACTCCTTCCCCAACACGAGCATTGGCAAAAATAAAGGCTAAAGATAATACAGAGGCTGTCAATAAGGTGTTCGCTGAAGAGGAGGAGGGAAAAAGGAACAGTTAAGTCAGAAGACTGAAGCAGCAATGGACACGGATACATTTCTAAAAGAAAAGGCCTGTCCTGACATACAAACACGCTCCATGACATCACCCACAGATTCCTTTATAGGCACACTGGAACAAATTGAATACATGAAGTTCCTCATAAAACAAGTGGGGCATAGTTATTGGGACTCCGAATTCATCGAGGATCTGATTATCTTAAACAATGAGGTTAAAATTCAGGCAGCTGAAAAGACACTAAGCATATTTGCTCAGATACAAGGAGGTTTCAAGAATATACACAGACTAAAGAAGCAATTTAAACTCGAATCTCCCTCCTGTCTTTGTCTCATTGTAAATTTAGATTTATCATTGCCTTATGATTATAACAGAAAAAATAAATTTGTCCATGCGGGACCTTAACTTCTAAGTGGAGAACTTCAAGAAATCATTTACAAACCATTATCACTTCAGCAGTTAAGCTCGGGGACAATAACTATTGACAACAATCACAACACCACACAAAAATCTCAGTTAAAAGAACTGATTTTTATATCCCATATAGCGCAGTTACTGTCAAAAGAACAAAAACTTGTCATTAATGTTTCCCAACAAAAAGTGGAAATCCGCCTTGAGCCAATTTTAAAATTTACTGACGCTCTGGCGGACTGTCAAATGTTCACAGAGGGCTTTACAAATTTTAAGTTAAGATGAGTTTGTCCGTGTAGTAAAAAGGCAAATAATTGTAGAAAAATAATCTGAAGGTTATAAAGGCGTGTGTCAGATCATCAGGCTATTCTAGAGATACACTCCATCATACACGTCACAATATGATCAATCCCATGTACGAAAGTAAACAAAGCTGGCTCCATTATGTAGCAAAAAGGTAGAGAACAGATATTTGATCACGTGAATGATCGCTGTCCAGTCAGGAGAAGCGTTCGGTGTATAACAGAGTCGATTTCCTTTGCTACAAAGTAGACAGATACAATAATAGCAGAGCAGGCTAATATTTTTCGTCAAGATCGAGAGATGAACGCAATCATCGAGGAAGTAAAGACACTAGTGTCGCATCTAAATGACTGGGCCTTTTTGAATTCGCATAAGGTCGATATAACAAACATTCAAAATCTTATCTGTTGAGCTTTTGAGTAGAGGAGTTGAGTACTTTACACAATATCCTTTCAACAGATCCGTGCTGTGGAGATTTATTTGATCCAGCTGAGTACATCGCTCACCTAGAAGAAGAAGGAGGGATAAAGAAAG
>JALLAW010000222.1:0-15597 GCA_036939535.1 Cyclotella kingstonii | reverse complement strand
GCTGAAAAATGCAAAGGTATCTATTTGAATAACTTTTTTCTAGCAGGAATTACAAAACAAGACCACTTTCATTGGAAAGCCCGTTGAATGAGTAAGTACTTGCATATGCATTTCATATTCATACGACCAGTACTTAAAAAGTTATGCCGGTTTGAAAAAATATCCTGCTAAAATAAAAACCCGAGTAGTATGTGTCTCGGATTAGTCCCCACCATAGGATGAGTCTACATACAGGCAAAATAAGCGGAGTAGAACCTGTTTACATTCGCTGGGGACTATTGGCAGACAAATATGGTATAGTATGTAGAATTATTCGTCATTACGATGGTTCTATTTTAATAAATCCCCCAACTCCACTTCTCTTACATTTCATTTCGGCTCAAGAAGATGATGTCTCTGACTCCCAATGATAACAACAAAAACAATAACAATGATGATGATTTCGATGATACTGATGATGATATTGATGATGATCATGATGACAGTGATGATGATGGTTTCAAAGAATTTCTTAGCTTCCTTTGCCGCAACAATACTAACATCATCATCAAAGAGAGCGATCGACCGTCCTCTGCCTTTGACTCTGTTTCAGACGGCGAATTTGTATCTATGACCGATGATGATGCAAACGATAGTGCCTTAAAGAGAAATGGAGAAGAAACGTCCGATGGATCATCAGAAAACTCTGATAGTTTCGGGAATGAACTTGTGATAGATTCAACTATCAGCTCCTCGGAGAGGCGAGATCATGAAGGGGGCAATTTTACATGTAGTGTTATCTCATCGGAGCATGTGTTATCATCTGAGTCGAAGGCATCTAATTCAAATATATTCCAAACTGATATAGTAGTTGAAGAAACTCAGCTGTCTCTGACTGAGTGTGAAAAAGATACAGTGAACCCAATGAACTTACTCAGTTCTAATTCGCAACATGGGGAGTCTCACGTGTACAATCATGTAGGCCTTAATGGTCTTGAAAATGTTCAGACATCCCTCCAAATTAGTGATGATGCAAATTCTACACAAAGATCAGCAACAGAGGCATTCAACTATTCACACAATCCTGACGCTCAAGTCATTGCTCATGATTTCGCTGTTGAACATCGAATATTCCTTCGCGCTATACTCGATATGCTTGCGGAGAGAGATCAGCGCACATTACTGGCAGATCCTAATGACCCCATTACAATAAAAATAGGATCCTTAAAGAAGGCATCGCATAAAATGAAGGGCTTATGGAAAACGAAATACATAGAGGTTCGAAAGGGAATATTTTCTTATTTTGAGGACCATGTAAAGCGCCGTTCACGGAACGTTCGATCAACTGGGCGCGATCAAAATCTATTACGTAAGGACATTCCACTTCTGGCATCCTCTTGTACATGTCGAGCTGTCAACTCACGTAATAGTGCGACAGCAATTTTTGAATTGAGAGTCCAAGGGGGGTCTAGCAATGTGTGGTTGGCGACAACAAAAGAAGAACGAGAGGCTTGGATACAAGCAATTCATGGTGCAATGATTGGAGTTGTATCGAAATATGCTAGTCTTACGGAGGCTACAACAGAACCTGATGGTGAGAAGAAATCTAGAAGTAGAATGCCACTTGATACTCAATACCAGTCATTTTTTGAAAGGCATAGAAAAGTGAAGCAAGCAGTACGTCGTGCGGAAACAAAAGAAGAATATTTGAAAGCATTACGTTATTTAAGTGGGAAAGCAATAAATGTTCCTGTTCAATGGTTAAAACAGCAATTTAATGGTAATGCACCCAATGCGTTTTTGGATACCGGAGTATCTTTATCAGTAGAGCAGCTGTGGAAAGATTTATGTCGTGACTCAGTAAAGATCAACGAAGACATTGTACCAGGTGACAGCTTTCATGGTCCAGATCGTATTATGGGGAGATTAACTCATGTAATACTGCATTGTAATGGTTTCAACTCTTCAAAATTTTGCATAACAGAGGCACAGGCAATCTCATATGCTCGCGATATTCTATTAGCAACGAATCGAACGAAAAGCGGTGGCGATTCCTATTATTGTGTTGAAGATCTTTGTCTTAATCGAAACTTAGTCGTTATTTGTCCAACTTCAACAGAAGCAACTCCTCTCTCTATCACAGTTTCCACTGATTATGAGAGCAAAATAAAAAGTGATTCTGATTATATTTGTGGTTGGGTCTCTACTCGAAGCCTTTCAAATAAGCATTGGAAGCAACAATATTTAATTCTCTCTCGAGATATTTTGAGTTGCTATGCGAAGGCAGAGCCAAGACCGCATGAGTTAAAGGAAAAGCTGCTGTTGAAGGGAGCCATGATAAGCAATTCATCCGTAGTTGAAAAACAAGCGAAAAAATTGATTATCAACATTGCCACCAAAGATAAAAAACAACGTGATTTTCAATTTGATGATGAGAGTAGTTACAATCTATGGCGTAATGCATTAGACGATGCATCTTTGTTGCATGAAAAATCCTCTACCAAGTCATATCTTTCTCCTCTGGTCGACATGATACAACAAAATTCCGTTGAGAAGGCATCAATTTTATCCCATTCTATTGGAAATCCATTAGGAAGTCAATCTTGTCCTTTGAATGTAGAAATTAATGTTTTGGCAGAGTACAAAATAGTCACCGTTGACCCAATTGGGATAGAGAGTAAAGATACATGGGGGTAAGAGTAGTATTTTCTATCTCTTTTTTGGTATACATTTCTTTCTGACTTTTACACTGTCCTACTCGCATTCTCTGCGAAGAACTTTGAGAACTACCTTTATTCAAAACTTCCATCTCAGTGGGGGATCACATGGTCGCCTATTGCGAGGTAATGAGATTGTAAAAGTAGAGCTGTTGTAAAAATAGAACGTTTTGATCCTCTTGTAACATTATTAGGAGCTTAATAGAGTAATACTGAACTTAGAAATGAGCTGAATGGAGTTGCTCGAAATATTGTACATTTTCGGCGTCCCAAATACTGAGCCATTCTGAATCAGATCAAGAAAAACTCCTGATCCATAGTCGTAAAGTAAGAAAAAGTAAAGAACCGGGTCATAGAGCCACCTAATTGCTATCAACGAATTAACGCAGAGGATCTATCGCCTCCTTTTAGGGTGAAACCCCTGTGAGATAAAATGCATATGAGGATTTAACTAGAATTCTGAGACAAATACAGAGTTCTTTCGTCTAAAGCTTCAAGCCGTATGACAGTTGATTTTTTGCGTTTCAATCGTTACCAAGAGGAGATCCATTTAATTCTTAGGTGAAAATAATGATGTTGTAAGCGAAACTTGAGGATGATCAAATAGAGGACGTGTTGAGACAGAAATGGTTGATTATCTCTAGCACCATCATGTACGCTATTCGCATGAATTAATAGATGGGCATTCATGCATGACAGAACCTTTGTCAGACTTTATCAAAGGCATCACCATACTACGAAAGAATTTTTACTTGAAAGGGTGGGGTATCAGTTTTAAATAAATCCGATTTTGTTATTTTTGAGTTTTAGTTTCCCTCTACCGGCATTGTAGTCAATCCATGACTCAAATAAAATAATCTGAATTGAATTCGTTTAAAGCAGATGTTGGTATTAACTTAATAGACTATTCATGGTATGTTTGACATCTAAGTAGTCTAAAACCGATGATCAAACAAAAAAGAATAAACTAAATCAGATCTTTGTGAGTGAATACTTTTTGAGGATTTTCGCCTGCATATTCCTGGACACAATTCATCCCAGTCGAACGAAGTTGCCATTTTACAGACAGTAAACCTTCTACGCCAACAGGGCCGCGAGCATGAATACGTCCTGTAGAAATGCCAACTTCTGTTGGAAGAAGTCAAAAGATTCAAGTTTTTAGAATTAGGTAGTCGAAATGAGACGGTATCATCAAAGGAGTCAAAGAACCAACCTGCGCCAAGACCAAAGCGATATCCGTCTGCAAATCTAGTGGATGCATTCTTGAAAACGCATGCTGCATCAACTCTTTTTAAGAACTCCTCTCCTGCCTCACTATCATCAGCACATACAATAGTTTCTGTATGCCCAGATCCATACTTATTAATCCAATCAATTGCTTCATCCAAACCATCTACTATCTCAACCATGCATATCATATCACCATACTCGTATTTCATTTCCTGTGCAGGAACATCACATAAACCAGATTTCATAGCCTTTGGTCCTCCAAGGCATTTGACTCCTACTGCACGCAAACTCATAAGTACTGACATGGCAATGTTGCCAGTAGCAGTAGATTGTAATGTGTCCCTGTGAAGAAGTAATGTTTCCATTGCATTACATGCTGAGGGATAATCTGTTTTAGCATCCACAACTAATTTGCATACAGCTGCAGAATCATTTACACTTTTATCAACATAAACATGACAGACGCCATCAGCATGGCCAAGAACAGGGATTCGGGTGTTTGCTTTAATATAAGACACAAGTGTATTACTTCCACGAGGAATGACTAAATCAACCACATCATCTAATTGAAGAATATCAGACACCTTAAGATTCAATTTTGAGACAATGTAAGGATGTGAGCGAAATGAATTGATCCAACAAAATGACTGGTTGTATAGAGTAAAACGATTAATGTACCTGTCCACGGCTAGTTACCAACGCTATAATATCCCTGGATATTTTTCCTCTACTTCCTTTTTCAATTGCATCACCTATAACTCTGTGTAAGGACTCATTTGAATGTGCTGCTTCTTTTCCACCTTTAAGGAGTAACCCATTTCCACTAGCAAGAGCCAATGCTGCAATCTGCGGCATTGAGTCTGGGCGACTTTCAAATATAACAAGCAGGATACCAATAGAAACTGTTATTTGTGATAAAATCAAGCCATCAGCCAATTCTCTTTTTGCTTTGACAACACCTAATGGATCAGGCTGATCTGCAATCTGACGAATTCCTAATGAAAGAGTGACAAGTTTTTCCTCCGTTAGTTTTAATCTTCGGAGTAAGGGGAGTGCAGTTCCGTCCTTTTCAGCATTTTCCAGATCGATCCTATTTGCGGCAAGTATTGCATCTTTTTCAGCTAATAAATTGTCCGCCACAGCATAAAGAATAGCTTGTCGTTCAGAATAACATAGGTTTTGAAGTTTACGTGCCTGTTCACGGGAAGAAGTGGCCATTTCTCGAGTTTCTACAGAAACTGACTTTGCACAAGCTCTCTATCAAATACATACATAGTACATAACTTGTTACTCGAATTGATTACCTTTGGTGTTTCCATTCCTGTTTGAGAAATTGATTGATCTTACCTTCATTTCTTCCATGTCTTTCAGAGCTTGTTTCTCCAATTCACTTCCAGGAGTGGCGAATAGTGTACCCTTGGGCCCATTGGTAAGACTAGGATCGTACTCTCTACTAGTAACCGATCGAATGGCATTTAAATCAGCACCAGATAAGACAATACAAGCTCGACATTTGGACCCTGGCTTGACAGCAAACTGTGCTGCATTAATTTTGGAATCCATCCCGCCTCGTCCATGTTTGCTCTTTTCACCTATTCCCACAGATTGTTCTTGACTATAGAATGGAAGCAGTTTTGCACCCTCTTCTTTAGGTGGGCGGTCAAATACGCCGTCTACATCTGTCAATAAAATACAAAAATCACATGCGAAACTCCTTGCACACAAGGCCGCTAATGAATCATTATCAGAGAACAAGTCTCCCTGGGTATATCCTCGATTAGCACTTACAGCATCATTTTCATTAATAATCGGAATGATTCCAACACTGAGCAGTTTTTCGATGGAATAATGCAAATTGTTCAAATGGTCCTCATTGCGAAAATCTCCTTCTGTCAAAAGTACCTGAGCCGAGGACACCTCCATCTGCGAGAAGAGAGCATGGTACAAATTCATCATTTCAAATTGTCCTGCTGCAGCACATGCCGAATCATAAGTCTTTTTGGCATCGTGCAATGTTCGTGGACGTTCATTAGAATTCACCACCATGGAGAAGAATTTATTCTTGAGCATTTCCCCACTGTTGGATCTTTCTCGAGTGACGTCCAGACGATCGAGACCTTCTCCAATAGATGCAACCTCCTGGATGCTCATGTTCATTCGTCCGTGCTTTCGCATAAGGCGTTTGCCCATGCCAGTGGCACCACTTGAGACCATGATGACTTGAACGCCGGTGCGATGAATTTCAGCGATTTGCTCACAGATGGCTCCGAGACGGGTGAGGGACGGACGGCCATCGTCGTTGGTAACGACGGAGGTTCCAGCTTTGATGAGAATGCGGCGGGTGTTGCGTAGGGCTCTGCGTGACTCCGGCTCGAGTGGTGCTGGCATGGTTACTCGAGAGGGAGAGAGAGGGAAGGAGTTGATGGGGATGGAAGTGGTCGGTTGCCCGCAATTTTCTGTCTGTCGTTCTTCCAAAAGGAATCTTTTAGGAACCCCAGTTTTTGGTGTTTCACGGACAATTTTTGACTGTCAGAATACTATAATAGTATATTATAGTACGATACCTGCCATAAGGGCCAAGAAAGTACTATAAGCTACTATATTTGATTTGTTCTATAGCACTCTAGGTATATCCTCTCAGAGGTTTCCTCTGCGACAAAAAATCACCATCATCGGATCGAACGTTGTTGTGCGATCGTCCGAACATACGTATGCAGTCAGTCGTTCCCAGTCGTCCTCCCTAGTGTACAACACATAGTAACATTCTTTCATACTACTCCTACTGTTCTTCCTCCCACACACACCTATCGGGAACATTGTGGAACCCTGGCCTCTCTCATCACCCTTCCACCACTCCTCCCGCCATGAAGTGCGCCATCTCCAGCGTGGCATTCTCCCTCCTCCTCTGGCACACTTCCGCCTTTTCCGTACCCACAATCACCAATGCTTCCCCCAAAGATCATCGCCGCAGCTCGTGTCTGTCCATGGGCCGTGCCGCCGCTGTACGTGCCGCCACCAAGGGCAAAACGGATGCCAAGAAGGCCAAGATCAACGGATACTATGGTAAGAAGATCATCATGGCTGTCAAGCAGGGTGGATCGGGGGATCCTGTGGCCAATCGACAGTTGGGCGACTTGATTCGGGCGGCGAAGAACAATAGTGTTCCCATGGAGGTACGTTTGATAGGGGATACACCACTGCCTGTGTGGGAGATACAGGATGGGTTGCTCACTGTGCTTCATTCGGTTGGTGTTTCACTATTTAGAACATTAATAGGGCGATCAAACGGGCCACAGAAAAGGATGCAGGAGACTTTTCGGAGTCTACCTTTGAGGCATATGGATTTGGGGGAGCGTCGTTCATTATCAATGTTCTCTCGGACAATGCGAACCGATCGACGGCCGATGTAAAGAGTGCCGTTAACAAATTAAGAGGAAAGATGGCGGAGCAAGGGTCAGTATTGTTTCTGTATGACTTGAAAGGAAGGATTGAAATACCAAAGCTTGTGGATGAAGAGACGCTTTTGATGGCGGCAATTGATGCGGGAGTGGAAGATATGGAGCTTGTTGAGGTGATGTGCACTTGTTTCTATTGAATGTCGATTTGTTTCGAAGGAGTCAATTCTCTCATACTTTGTTGTTGTCTGTCATGGAATATTGTTCTATTGTTCTCTTTGATGGATTTGCCACGGAATGAACAATCAATCATGTAGGGTGAAGAAGAAGGAACCAGTATAGTTTACACTGACCCAAAAGAGACTGCTGCAATGTTTGATGCTATACGATCAATAGGCCTAGAGGAAGGTGCAAAGATGAGTTTATCACATGTCAGCAAGGCACCTGTGGAGTGTTCCGAGGAAGACTTCGAGAAGAATATGGCAATCGTTGATGCTCTTGAGGAGCTTGACGATGTGGACAGTGTGGAGCACAACATGTCAAACTAAAGGGTGGAAGAGGGCACTATGAGCAGTATTTTCTGTCAAGAGTGACGGAATGACCCATTCCATTAGGTTACTCGAACTATTCCTGAATAACAAACTTGATTGATTATAATCATTGTATTTATTTATTCTACCCCTCTTCCAACCCTTCTCCATTTATCTTTCTACATTGCCGCCAACACCTTGGTAATATGTACCTCTCCCCTCAGTTGTGCTGGAGCCACTTTCGGCCCCACATGAGCTGGCTTCCCTACCAATCCCAGCTTTTGAAACAAGGCCTCATCTTCATGAAATGCTGGATTATCAGTGGTGAGCAACTTATCCCCATTGAAAATGGAGTTGGCCCCCGCCTGAAACATCAAGAATTGCTCAGCTTCCGAGAATGATAACCGTCCAGCACTGAGCCGCACCATTGTCCGAGGCATGACAATCCTTGCAGTGGCAATCATGCGTGCCATATCCAATGCATCGACCTGTCCAATTCCATCATCCTGCTGACCATCACTTCCATTATCTTTATCCGCTGCCTTATCTCCCAGTGGAGTTCCCTTAACAGCAACAAGGGCATTGATGGGAACACTCTCCGGATGTTCGGGAAGTGTGGCCAGGACATGCAGAAGGCCCACACGGTCCGCCTCATTCTCCCCTAGACCCAATATCCCTCCACAACAGACATTGATTCCAGCCTCACGAACATTGGCAATGGTATCCAATCTATCCTGGTAGGTTCGAGTGGTAATGACATTGGGATAATGCTCGGGACTAGTGTCAAGATTGTGATTGTAGGCCGTCAAACCTGCCTCCTTGAGCTGGCGGGCCTGTTCGGCAGTGAGCATCCCCAGGGTGCAGCACACCTCGAGCCCCATGGCATTGACCCCTCTGACCATCTCCAAAATGTGGCCAAAGGCATTAGTCTTATTTCCCATCTCTCTCCAGGCCGCTCCCATACAAAATCTAGTCGAACCGGCCTGCTTGGCCCGTTCGGCCGCCTGCAGCACCTCCTGCACCTTCATAGTCGGAGTCGGCTTGACGAATGTCCGATGCCGCGTGCTCTGCGAGCAATACGCGCAGTCCTCCGTGCAGCCGCCCGTCTTGATGGAGAGCAGCGTGCATTGCTGCACTTCGGAGGGATCCCAGTACATGCGGTGCACTGTGGCGGCACGGTACAGAAGCTCGTGGAGGGGCAGCCCGAACAGCGCGGCGATCTCGGAGCGGCTCCAGTCGTGTCGGATGGAGGCGGACAGACCGTTCAGGTGGCGCTGTTCGGACAGAGTGGAGAGAGGGCGGCTGGCTCGGAACAGTCGGAGCAAGGACATGGTTAGGAGGCAGGGACGAACTACGTGCGTCAGTGAGGTAGGATCTGTAGCTTACAGATGTCACGTTGTCCGGACAGGAGAGTGGTTCGATGGTACCAGGCATTTTCAGATCGTCCGACGTATGATTTTGACAGGTATGGTACTATATAGTACTCCTACTATATTTGGCAAAAAGGTCATCCCAAAGTTTCTTCCAAGCCTCATTGTCATTGCTACAAGCAAGCAAAATGAGAGCAATCCCATCCTTGCAAAATTGTAGTTTTGCATGAGGATTCACACTATCAAATTTCAAAGAGGAATGGGTATAAAATACTAGAGAAACAATGAAATACTCATCCAAGCCAATGACTACTCAACAAAAACAAATTATCTACCATATGGAACTCCTCTCCTCCTCTCACAAGCTCTGACACCCTCACTATGAACAGCCCTACATATGATGGAGCACCTTCTCCATCTTCTACTATGGACACAGGCCACACACTAACTATATCTGGTCCAAAAACCATCATCTGCTCCTAGTATGCTGAACTTTGGATGGATACTGGCCAATGCTGGATTGACTCAGCTAAATAATTAGCAAAGGCCCCTACTGATTCATTCTTCCTACATCTGGACAATCTTACCATTTGTACCAACCATATGCTTCATTTGATAAACAATGTAAGCCATGTAGATTTGATGGAAATAATTGAAGGGAATGATTTTGTTCATGTTACAGTCAAGAAGTCAGATCACTGGTTGGATTTATATATATATGTGTGTGTGTGTCTGTGTGTGTGTGTGTGCTACTAATATAATGATGATGCATACTTTAAAGAGCTTTAGTGTATACACCATTGGATGACAAAGCATTGTTGTGCAATCCACAGCATTCGAGTCTAGTCTAAAAATGCCAGTTGCATGAAATTGGAAAATCATTTTTTTCAATTTCTTTGGGATCACTTGCATCAAAAGGATAGGATTGATGATGGTGATACTTTGCCTTCTACTGGAATTTAGGAGTCTGATTTTTTTAATGTAGATGATGGTTAGGATGATAATGACAATTCTGTTATAATTGATGCTTGGTACAAAATTAGAGGATTGATTACAGCTGATTCATTATCACTGCAGAAGCAGTCACTTGAATATATGAAAGGAGAAGTGAGGAATATATGTTCAACCAGTTAAACCTGCAAGTGGTGGAAAAGGTTGAGGTAGGGTTGCATATTGTGTCAGTTTATCCCTCCAAAAGATAAATATTCATCTATTCCCGTGACATGTATTTAGTCTAAAGTTATATTAATCATTATCATCATGATCAAGTTTAATGCACATGGACATCAGTAAAGTTTCATATCTCTAAGTGGCAAGTGTAGCAAAAACAGAAGAAAGTAATTATCTTTGTAACTGAAATGTATGGCTCTTCTGTAAGAGCAGTTTCTTCTCTTGAGCCCACAGTGGATGCAGCCAGTGAGCAATCCTCTCTTTGCTTGCTTGCCCATGAGGGTGTGTCTGAAACCAGACTTATTCCAGATGTTGAGAGAGCGATTGAGCTAGCGACAGAGTTTTCATGGTCATTCTAGCAATTGAAAATTTAGTCATTTTTAGCATGCGTTGGGTTGGGAAAAATTCCTAGTAAACCCATTCTTTTATTTTCACTTATAACTATGTAGGCATATTAGCGCTGATTGTCTTCACCTTACATCACTCCGGCCAGTATGGTTCATGATCAGAATCATTGAGACAGTCCTCCTTTGGTTCAGATAATCTGCTACACAATCGTGTGTCGATGCAAATTGTTCTTTATACCTTACCTACAGTGTCCTACATTTCCCCAATTTTTTCGAGCCAGAAACCAAACCCAGGTCTCATATTACGCATTCTACGAGCAATATCAATCAACTACGGATATATACTAAAGTATTCTAGTAACCAGATATGGTCAAAACCTAGTTAGAACGAGGTAGCGACTGTTTAGACCTGGTAACCTAAAATGACCGCTTACACATTTTTCTAGCATCACGTAAATAGTTAGTCACCCCACCGAACCATTTACACAAGATTACCAGTCTTAACTGGAGATCATCAAACTACATCCCCAATTTTGACTGGGGGTACCTATAATAAAATCTTAAGTTATAACCCCTTAACTCTAACCCAAACAATTTCTAAATCCTCAGTTACAACCAGATACATCCCCAGGCACCATGATGACTGGCTATAACTGGGATTTTTATACCTAGTTATGACCAGATAAATTCTCAGTAATAACCAGTCATGCTTAAAAAGATAACTAGCTGTAAACAGGCACCTAAATGTATAATAATAAATATGTGTTGATTACAATTATGGTTTGAAAAAATAAACAACAAATTATTTTAGGAAACCAAATATCATACTCTACTCATGATTGGAGCAAATTGAATTGTTCCTGTGGCACTTTGAATTACAAAAAGTATTATTATGAAAGCATTTGCATCTATTACTTTTACAAGATCACCTACGATTGTGTTTCATCAACCCTCAGCCTTGACTACCAGAAGCTGCGATTGCCTTGGCTGTTTCCCTCTCTTTAATCCGTGGCATACCTTGTCACTCTTGGAAGGCCCTGTCAAGCCTAACTAGTTCTCTGTTATTACGAGCAACTGGCACATTTGAGACAGTGTGCCTTGCATAAGTAGATGGTAGCATCTTTGTCTTGCATGCATTTTTTTATTTCAACAGCAAAATCAATCAGGCTATTTCCATCAAACTTTGTCTGGTCAATGTCATTAAACCCAACAAAAACTGCATTGCCCATCAACAAGACACCAGATAGTCACATTGGTTGTTAACTCATTGCAAATACTACTTCTTTCTGCTTCAACCTTTTAAATTACATTAATCATTTTCTGTAACATTGGACACACTTCACCCACTATCAGTCATCAATCCAAGTTCCCTCAATCGACTATTATTCATTTCAATGTTTGATTTATGACACAGCTCCATTGCTGACAGCAGTTACAATAAGCGATGATTTTTGGCTGCTGTGAAAATTTCTCTACCATTATTGGCCTGGAAAATCGACAGCGGACGAAAAATAGTGAATATTTATAGGACAACAAAGAGCACACAAAGCTCTTCTAAACACCAAAGGTGCCGAATAAGCTGTATTGGTACCATGATCCAGATAGATGAGGAGAAATTTAAAATTTCCATTGGGTATAATCTGAGAGTCGATGGGGTCAATTTCACCTCTCAACCCGAAACCATGCGATAATATCGGATAGGGCCCCAGCACAGCCTTCTTCTTCTCAATGCGTTCGATGCATCGGGGGCAAGTCTCAGTGAAGAGATTGCAGGCACATAAGTCTCCTTCCAGGAAGATGACCATGCGATACACCTGAGTGCAAGGAAGGTGAGCAAAGACGTTAAGACATTGAAAAACATGATGTGGTGATTGAAAAACATTCAAATGATCAAAAAGCAGAAAATAGTTACGTGGCAGGATCCTTTAGGCCTCAATAACAAAATAGCAAAATTTTTAGACCATAAAACGAATTCCTACGTTTATTTGCCGAATTTGGTATGGTTTGTAATGTAAACAACCTTATTTTTTTGTTATTAAATATCAATAATGACGAAAACAATGTGATATAAAAAAACTTATGTAAACGTTAACTTTTGGAGTTTTTGTTAATTGTTTGAACGTAATAATACCTCAAATGTAAACATCAGTTTTTCCGATTTGTGGGCATTTAATTAAGTTTATAAAAATATACTTTTTCTTGTTTTTAATGTAAACTTTTGTCATAAAAAGGTTCGTTTTCATCAATTGATTATATAACTCGTGCTGTTTAACGTATATACACCACATATTACGTTAAAGCAACGAGAGTTTTCGTCAAATATGTACAATACATTTGTCATCATATTAATACTCCGTCTAAAAGTCAACGTAAAGTTACCGAATAGCACGTGTTATCAACATAAACTACAGTCATTTGTAAGGTCTACTTTTGTCAGATTCATTACTTTATGTGCCATTTGACGAAAACAATCGTAAGCCATCTTTAAAATGATGTACACTTTCGTGAAAAATGTACTCACTTATGTCAAGTTGTTAGAAATTGACATCAGCTAGCGAAACCTTTCGTTAAATTTACACATCTCTACCTGTTACTATCGTCACTATTATGCCATCTCTACACAGTGGATAAATGTCTCCATGAAATCAAGTCTATTTTCTCCGCTAGGGCCTAATTCTTCTGAATCAAGGCAGTAATATCAGCCTACATATTGTCCCTATAGCTTCATCGGTCTCCTTCTTTAACTCTGTCGAGTTTTTGTCATGTTCTCTTGAACCCTCTCCCACTCTGAAAAGAGAACTTCATTTTCCTTGCGTTCATTGGCCTATGTTTGACGCTGGCAGCTAGCTCTAGTAGCTCAATCTCCTCTTGACCAGAATACCGTCAGATGAGAAGGAATCAGACTCCCAATTCGTGTTTGCTATTGCTGCAGATGAATTAGATTTATGTTTCCATCTTTTCCTTGCATTTGATGGAGTTGTAGACCTGCAGGGAAGAACATTCTTTTGGAAGTGTTGTCGCTTTCAAAAAAAGCCTCTTCAGGCAAATCGGCTTCAATGGTTCAAGTCAATTCATGACGAATATTGTGATGTTCATTAGATATTACACATCCAGTTTTCCATTACAAAACTGTAGAAGTCAGACAAAGGTGTACATGATAGTGGGATCCAAGTCACAGATGCCTTGTACTCAGCGTTCAATGCTTTACACATTGATTGGAGTTTCCTCCAATGATGAGGTACAATTACCTTCATATTGACATCCAATGATGAAAATATTTCATGATATTGGAATAAGAGAATATCTCATGATTCATTCAAAGCACAGAATGCAGCACACACATCCTCTGAAAAAGATTGTTCATTGGCAACTTTGCCGGAATCCAATTGATGACGAGAGGGTGTGTTACAAAGTTTGGTGAGCTTGGCAGAGAAATCATCAGAGAAAAATTAGTTCAAAAGACTAAAGATGCACTAGGGCTCCTTCCTAGTTGGAGATATCTCTTGGGAGAGTATTACATGGCTCATGCAATTATTACCGCTTTTCGAAGATGACCCGAATTAAAGCGTCGGCTGCTCCCAAGCAAGAAACCGGCGTCCGCTCCGGTTCAAGTTCGACCGGCTCGTCGTCTTCGCCCGCTAGGTTGGGGCTCGCTTCAAGCAACAACAGCAATGACCGTGATACTGCTGCTCCTGGAGGGGGAGATGTGCTCCAAGACACCCAGGGTGACGCCACTGTCTCAGCTGATGGAACCATTGGTGAATTCCTCGTTGTCTATGCTTCCGCCTCCGGTGAATTGATCGAAGCGCCTGCTGCTGTTGATGCTCCTGCTGCTGCTGTCGTGAACAACGCTTGGGGTCGATCCGACTCAAGTCATCCCCGGCTCTCTTCGTCCGACGGTGCATCCGATCCAAACCGTCCCCGACCCTACGCGTCCGATTCTGCTACCGGTTTTGCTGATTCCTTGGGATCTGACATTGTGGAGGTGATTGAAAGGGGGGAGGTGATGCTACTTCTACTGCTCCTGGTGCTCATGCTGCCGCTTCTGCTCCTGTTCTTGCTCCTGCTCCTGCTCCATACAGCTGTCTGACCCAGCCATCTGGTGGGATGACGACGCGCTCTTGCTCAAACTATCCTTCAACTGCTGCTGCTGTTTCTGCTTGGGAAACTAGACCTACAAGACCTTCAAATCCTAGTAGAGGGGGAAGCCAGTTTGGTCGCCTTCAGGATGCTTCTAGAGTTGGTCCTGCGCATGCTCTAGATCCCTGTTCCCGCCATTGCTCCAGTTGCTCCTGCTACTGCTCGGCCTGCAGCCAGTCTTAACTTGACTGCTACATTGGCTGCTCCTGCCAATGCTTCAGAAGGCGCTTCAGGGACTTCTGCCAAGCCGCTGTTGTTGAGGCAGGTGCCCCTGCTCCTGCTCCTGTTGGTTTTGCCAACTTTGCTGCTCTTTCTGCTGGTATTGTATGGCCTGACTACCCTCTCACAAAAGAGCAGGTAGTCAAATACAATGTTAGCCTTGCTGTTTCGGGTCAAGATGATGCTGATGCATATCTGGCCACGGTCATCACTGCTGCAAATGCTCCTGCTCCTGTTAATCCTGCAACATATGCAGAGGCTGCTACTGCTCGTCCTCCATCAGTGTTGAGAGAGACTCCAAGGTCCATCCATACACCACTGATGCAGTTTGACCCTGCTACTTCCGCGGCAATGCTACGTTCCTACCTCCAAACGGTGGTTTGCCTGCCTCCTGCTGCTGCTCAAATGCTAGTCACCGGTTTGAGGATGACAGATGCTCCTGCTTATGCTTCGCTCTCCGCGGCAGATGTCGACCGCACCATCAAAACATTTGAACGTGC
>JALLAW010000221.1:0-15573 GCA_036939535.1 Cyclotella kingstonii | reverse complement strand
CCAACATCGTCCAATGACTTGCTGTGGAGGCTGATATGGACCAAGCAGTACGTCTCAAGTGTGTTGGGCTGGTGTGGTAAATCGTTGGAGTAGCAAAGGTTGTTGATGCCAGTTTCAAGGCGGTTGATTTTGTCCTGGATGCTTTGTCAATCCATGTAGTGGGCGCAGAGTCCCCGACCAATCGACCAGGCTTCCATCTTGTGGAACATGTGGTGTAACACATTCCAAACAGTAATGGTGGCAATATTGACCGTCTCAGTGAAGAGGCCAACCTTCTCATACCTTGCATGCACAGTCTCGTGAAAATGTATTTGATGGTGAGGGTCATTGTAGGTGATGATAAATGCTATGCGGTAGATCAGTTCTTCATCCAAGAAGACATAGTTGTTCCTCGGGTCATGGTCTTCTGAGGTAGGCATGAGATTCTTGCAGATGGCGCAAGACAGAATTATCCCTGTCACTCCATGTAAGGTTGCCAACTCCTGACGAAGGGTCTGAAAGATCGCCGCTATTGCTCTTGGTATACGGAGAGGATCATGGTAGGGAGCTCTGTCTCTTTGACATGAGCAGGTTCAAGGTGGTGCTGAAGTTTCAGCAATCTGATTCCTGTCAGGGAAAAGTACCCTTAAAGTGGGTTGCAGGAAATTCAATATGTGATCTGAAAGAAGTAGATGGCCTGATTGAGGATTCTCTCCATATTCAAGGGCAGGTTCAATCCCAGTTCACACTGAAGTAAGGAGTCAGTTGATTTCTTGAAGAGGTTCTTGATGTTGTCTTACCATCTGCATGAATTCGAAAACGTCCATGATTCCAAACTTGGTGATGATCTGGATGGCCACTGATTGAGGGATCATGGCAGAGCTGGTCAAAAATTTGATGAAGACACCTTGATCAAGGTTGTCAAGTAATTCTTCCTCATGTTCCTCTGAGGTGCTGAGGTATGGGCCTGGGGCGTCCTTGCCCTGAAAGTTGGTGATCAGGTTGTCTTGAACTGGTCAGGGATCAATTGAAGGCATTTCTCCAGGAACATGATCATTGGAATATTCGGTGTTGCAACGTATGCCTGGGAGACAGACAAATCGCAGGAGCACTGGCAGGTGTGAGAGCACTGTCCGTCCTGGTCAGAATGATGGCACATGTATCAACGGATAGTGTCGTTTGTTGAGGAGTCCCCTCTGCAGCAGCAGTTAGAGTTGATATCCAGGCAGTGGCTGCCATTGTGCCCTTTTGGGACTTTGTCTGTGTTACAGCGAAGTTTAGTGACTTTGCTGTCTTGCACTTTGGGTGCTTTGAGGCAGGCCAAGCGGCGGTGAGCTCTTCAGACTGGGCCATAACAAAAGCATTCTCCTCATCATTCATTTTTGCCTCCAGTGCTTTGTCACTTGATGAGTTGAAAAGCATGTTGGCTAAGGTAATAGCCATGGCCCGTGTATCGACAGGGTCAGTCATTGCCACCTGCATGTTGACAGGGGCAGAAGGTGTGATTTTCAGGTTGAGCAAATCTTCTGAACTCAGCGATGACAGGACTTTGCTAGGAGCCAACTCAGACTGGCAGTGTGCTGCACACTGGGCAGCAGTCAAAGGTTGTGGAGTCTGTTTTGTGATTGCCATTCTTTGGGTCTTATAAACTGAGTAAACTAATCTAGAAGGTCAAAACTGTGGAGACAGCCAGTGGTCAGTAGTCCTAGTCAAGGTCTTTTTTTAATTGTGACTATCTGTTACAACTTAAGGTAATGCCCAGAACTGATGGCTGACATCAATGTTTTGGCTGTAGTACTTACGTTTTTCCATCTAGCACAAGGTCAGTCATGTCGCTCATAGGTGTATCAACGTATGAGCCTCTTGCCATTTGTGATGTGGCCTAATGGCCCAAGGGGAGTGTTATGGGATACTTACCCTGCTCTTTATTTTGATACCTATTTCCACAAAATAGTAGGACTCACTATTAAAAAAGTTTAAATATATTGGTCCTACAATAATATCCTTCATTTCCTTTCATCGTTGGAGTTCTCATGCAAATTTTGTTTGTAGGGTCCCAAAGTGAGAACTCTAGACGAAACAATGAAAGAGGTAATGCGGAAGTGCATAACACGTTAACGGATACTATTACTATTCTGTCAGCAAATTTTGTTGCCTAGAGTTTTCCTCCTGAAGTCTGTAATTATGATTAACCATAGCGTCGATCTTGTTCTGCTCCTCTGCGCAGCAACTAGAATGTATGATGTTTATGCTAGATCTGCAGACAAAGATTCTTCATACTTTTCTAGGTACGATCGCAACGAATATGTAAAGGCTCAAGTTATGAAGAATTACAACGGCAATCGAGCACTACCTGATTCTTCCACATACAAACACTTGAAAAGAAAACTGAGTGATAACAATGGGCGTATGAGTGATCCTGATGCTTCATTTGATGATCCCAACCCTTGTACTACTTATCTAGCTCCATCTTCTATACCAAATTCTGGCCTTGGCATGTACACCACTATTCCATATCAAGAGGGTGAATATTTTTCTTTTCCTGAGATAGGAATATTACTCCAAGACTATAACTTTCATTACACCAATCCACCAGATAGAAAGCCTTTATTGAGTCAGTATCCATGGGCAGCTACGTTGGTAACCTTCGGGTCACAAGAGGTTGCTAATGGTGACACCTTAGTGCCAGGATTGGGTATGTTGGCAAATAGTCATTTGGGATTGGCCAATTTTGGTCATTCTGATTTGTGGTGGGCACGTCTACCTCGTGTTGACGGGACGGATACGTTGTCGAATGAACGGCTTAAGCATTCTACCTTGAATGGAGACGTGGGGCGTGGAGCAACATCTGCACATGGAAAAGTAAAATTTTACGCAACAAAGAACATTGCAGAAGGAGAAGAAGTTTTTGTAAACTATGGAGACCAATGGTTTCTAGAGCGTGAGGAATTCCTTGGTGTCATCCCTGGTGCCGATCATTATGAAACTGCAGATTACATGTTGCAAAACTTCTGGGATGATGTAATACGCGATGGGAAGGAGAATGAGAGTGAGATGACAGAACTTGCTGAAAGATACGATGCTCTGCTACAGAAGGCAGAAATGACACATAGACGGCTGAGGGCAGCCTTTCCAAACGATATCCAAGATTTACCATCTGCTTTAAAAGTCGGAACTGCTCGTTTTTCCACTGAACGTTCGTATCAATCTAATGAATGGTTGCATGAAAACGGTGTATGTATTGACAAAATAGTGGCTGGAGTTTCCAGAATACCACAGGCAGGTCAAGGTGCTTTTGCAACACGAGCCATCAAATCAGATGATTTAATTATTAGCACCCCTGTTCTTACCATCGATTTAGATCAAATTCTTCTACGGGAATCTCATAAAAAAGATGATCAGGAACACTTCATTCACGCAGGTTATCAACTTTTACTGAATTATTGTTATGGCCATCATAACTCCTCTTTATTATTTTTCCCATATTCTCCTTCTGTAAACTTTATCAATCATGGCAATGTGGAAGAAGCAAACGCAGAGGTACGCTGGTCTACTTTTCCTTATCATAAGTCCGAATGGCTTGATGGATCGATTGGAGAGGCCAAAGAGCGTTCAAAAACCGGATTAATGTTTGATATAATTGCAACGAAAGACATTCAAAGGGGAGAAGAAATACTTTTGTACTATGGGAAAAGATGGGAGGAGACATGGTTGGAGCACGTGAATCAGTGGGGTTCATCATCTAATTTCACTGAAACTCATGGTTTGAAAACGACCGTGGATTTAAATCAGTTTGAAGACGACTCTTTTGTTAAGACGATTGAAGAGCAGGAAAAAGATCCATACCCGGAAAACGTAATGACGAGGTGCTATTTTTCTCCATCCAATAATTGCACTCCTTTAGCTGAGAGCACTTCTGGTATAAAATGCCAAGCATGGTACACTTTCTTAATAGATGGATATGAGCTACACCCTTGTGACATATTAATACGCTTCGCTGTCGAAGACATGGTGTGGTATACTGTAAGAGTTGAAGTCACGAATGTGTTAAATGACGTTACATATTACTTAGTTGAGTATCTCCCTCGATATGCAATCCGTTTTGTTGATCGTCCTTACTCCAAAGATCAATTCAGAAGTGGTGCTTTCCGCCAGATGATCGAGTTAAAGGATGGAGTCGTACCCAGCCATTGGATGGACCGTTGAGTCAGAATGTAATGACTCACTTGCGTTGTCTTTTTAGCTACTAGTACTGATGGTCTTATTATGCTGCATTGAATTACATCATGACGTTAAAATGGTATTACTGATTACGGCAAAGTGGCGGATGTTTTATACCGTCAAATCGAAACTCGACCGTAAAATTACTTGGGTCGAAACGGTAGGTAATCTAGGTTCAAATAGTCTTGTTAAAAATTCAATAATACTGGTATTTACCTTGATATGTCAGTCACCTGTGAAAGTGCTTTGGAGTTTTTGATAAGCCAAGTTCAAAAGTTCCATATACCGGACGGTGGTCACTGTGCATTGCTGTTTGAACTGAATTATAATCTATTACTCGAAGATTCTTTGATTTAAAGACGATTCTGTCTGTCCACGCTGGCACACGAAGTTTGTGGGATGTGTCATATGTCGATGTTCCTTTGTCGAATTTGAATGTAGGAAGAAATGTAATTTTACCCTCATTGAACTGAGGAAAAGCACGTCCAGAAGCTATGGCATGAAGCAACTGATCTCGACGAAGAAGTTTATTCATCAAATTGTCGATCTCGCGTTTATCAGGTTCAGCTAACTGCAATGAATCATGTGGATGCCTCAAACGACATTTGTTAATGTCTGTTATGAAGCTTTCAACATACTCACGAGGTAGGTCAAGCCGATAATTTAAATCACCTGAAAAAAGAATGTGATCCGATGATGTTAAGAGATTAGAACCATCACATGGCGCAAGGCTGCCATCACTATATCTTTTCAGTCGAATGAATCGAGCCGGGGCTTGAGCTTCCAATTCACACATGATTCGCTTGAAGTCTTCATTTCTGTCATTGACGCTTTTAACATGTGCTGCCAGATGTCCTGTGACTAAAAGAATTCGAGAGCTTCTGCCTGTATCTGCCTCAACTGATCCACTGCCACGACATTTCATCTTCAAATATACTCCAATAGCACCCTTGTTGTGAAAAACATTCCCTACACCACAAGTAACATCGGCAATTTTAACCATTTCAACATTACTTAATACATCACGATGGCAATATAAAGCCATTTGTATCCCTCCTAAGCCGTGAATTGCTATAGGAACATAATCCTGGCCAAGCATCTTAATACCCAAACGTCTCAAATGACGAGATCGACGCCCTTCTGAACGTCGGGGTTTAATATCCTCGCATTCTTGTGCACCTATCATAACTAGGTCGCTACCTGTTGACAAACTGTTTGGTGGTGACGCATTTCTACGAAACCTTTTGATAAAAGATGCATCTTCCTCTGATGGGGCTACTTCAGCTAGATTCCATGTTACAATAGAGATAACTAGACGATTGTCATCATTCTTTCCTATTTCTGCCGTATCAGTTCTGACTGTAGTTTTCTTTAGTGCCGAGTCGTCAGTAAAAGCCCTGGGAAGCCTTGTTGACTTCATGAACTCAAGAGATGAAATAGATGAAGTATTAATGTTTATTTTGTCTTCACTTGATTCATTGTTGAAGTGAATTCCATTCTTTTCATTATCTTGTATGCTTCCATCAGTAGTACAGCTTGTCAAGCTGCTTGTAACACTCATTGTGTCAGTTTTGTTCATCTCCCCAAGACTTGGCGCTTCAATTGCAACAGAAGCTTTTTTATTACTTTTATCATTGTTATCACTCTTTATCATCCTGCAGACAGTACCCTGTTTCATAGTTGAATATCTAAAGGTTTCATCATTAAGATCCAAATCTCTCGTCGTAATACCCAGTATATCTTCACTCTGAATGTCTAACGTTGAATTACTGTGGAAACTTTGTGACGAAAGTTCACAATAATCTTGATTCTTTTCTACACCTTCCACTGAGGTTTCTTTGATTTCCTCTATATCTAGAACATCATGAGACAATGTTCGATTTCCACCAGAATCTACTGATTCCTTCGCTTTGCCAACATCAGGATCAATCCTGTCTAAAGAGGGATGAGTCATTTTCAAATCAATTATTGTTGCACACTCATCACTGCTCAGAGTCTTATCTAATCCTTGCTGTTTTCCAATATCTATCGAAATGACTAGTGATGATAAAAAGTCTTGTGACATGGTTGTGTCTTCCAAACTATCTTTCGTTTCTGATTTCAAGGAAAAAGGAGGACACTTCTCATCTATAGCAGCTAGAACAAAAGGATCATTTGATACTTTTCCGTTTCCACCTGTATCTTTGTCGTATTGAACCTCGACTAGATTCTGAAATGTCTCTCCATCAGCGTCTGGACATTGTTCATTACTTGGGATGACACCTCGTCTTTTCTTCTTTCTTTTCTTTTTGGCAGATTCAGTTAACCATACTTCAGCTACATCTGACAAGCCAGTGTTTGGCATTTTGAGATCGATAGCACTACCATTGTCCATGATCCCATCCTTCGTATCCCTGGCCTTTATCGCATTGGTCTGTGCTTCTACAGTTTTCTTTGAGCCATTCATTTTTCGTGACAGTATTCCATTCCTTCTTCTCCGTCGTTTGACTGCCACATTGATTTCTTGATCAGTAGTATTATTGTTATTATTATTATTATTATTACTACTACTACTTGTATGGGAGTTATCCGCAGTAGCGACAACATTCTCCGAGTAATTCTTGTCAGTGGATAGTGTCACCTCTAATAATTTCGTTGGTTTTTTTCTTCTTCTTTTTCTTTGTTGAGTCGATTGGGTCTCCTCACCGTTCTCATCCTGTTCTGCTCCTCCACGCACGTCGAGAAACGACAGCGAGCTGCATGGGCCACTCCGAGTGTAGATTGACTTTTCCAAGCAACAGCTTATAGGAGAAGGATGCCAGCAAGTTCGGAGAACATCGTGTCGAAGGCCTTGAATGATTCGTGCAGAGGAACTGGTGCCATGAGGAAGGAAGTGAGACAGAGAGGAGAGGAGAATCAGGCGAGAGAAGATACAGTTTGTCCATGAGATTGGAACGGGTGGATCCATGGTAGTCGTCACCGGCACGGATACCGCGCGTGCCATTGGGAGGATGGCAAGACTTTGTCAGTTTGGTCGGATTCCACCAAAAACTATGTTTTCGACCAATTTTACAAATTATTCGTACGTAAATAGTAGTATAGTACTCCTACTTGTCGTATTCTACTACTGTCGTCTGTATCTGTTTCTACTCTTCTTGACAACAGGTGACACCCATCCCGAACGAACGAACCCAAAGAGCAATCCGGAAGAGGACGAGGTATGCTTCGGTACATATAGTAAATGGTACTAGGAGTACTATAGGTATACTGAACTACTATAGATAGTACCATACTATACATACCATATAGCTGGAGTACTTTAGTATACTCTCCTTTTTGTGGTACATTATCTCTATGGTTCGATAGTTTCTGCCGAACTCTCGCTCCCAGTCGCCGTGCCGTCACCGACGCCTGTTCCTACAGTGTGCTGAGCTGCTGAGTATTTGAGTAAATTCCAACGAAATGTCTGGTCGAGGTCAACAAGGCCGTGGTGGCCTAGGCGGGCGTGGTGAGTCACGCGGAGGAGGTCGAGGTGGCCGAGGAGAAGCGTCTGGCCGTGGTGGTCGAGGGGAGGGGTCTGGCCGTGGTGGAGGAAGCTCTTTTCGGCATGGGCATGTTTGATAGTCAAGTGGGACATTTGGCGCGTGTCTTGAAGGAGAGTTCTGCCAAAGCTCCGAGCGAGAAAGAATACAAGACTACGTCAGACAATTCAGGAGAATCGTTTTCTTTGAGAACAGTGTCGTTTTCAGCGCGCGTCCTCTGCCTGGCATGGACGCCCTGAGCAATGGCCTCACTGTACCACTTGTTGGAGGGGGCAAGGGGACACCCGATAGTGACAATGGCGACTGCTTAACAGTCATGGATTTCTCTGTCTACTCACCGCCCTCGGAGATGCTTGCCACACTCCAACCATCATCAGTACAGGAACTCACAGGGTCAATGGCTGCATTAACCATGGACCTCCGATGCAACAATTGTACCAAGTCGTTTAGTGACGACAGAGCTTTACTCGCGCATTGTCAACAGTTGGGGCACTCACCTGTTTTCTCCAAAGAGAATGATTGCCGACCCGCCATTCGAGAGTTGTTTCTTCAATATGCAAATGTCATTCTCAAGAGGGCCTTGGGAGAGAGACTTGCGCCATGGTCAGTGCTCACTGCATGCCAGAATACTATTCCTCACCATCACAACTATAACTTTTCATTTTATTGCATCACTCTTTTATAGGGGACGCCAGCATATTGATCCCAAAACATTTACTGAGCCACTAGACTCCAGATCGGGAAACTCACTTGGTGTTAGAATTTTCAAGGCCTACTCATGTGAATTTGGATTGAACAAATCCACACCCAACCCAACAGAACCCTGTAAGCTCAACTTAACTGTTGATTTGAGGGCCAAAATCATGCGAACGTCTTCCTTGCTCGATGTCATGAGCAAAAATGAACATCCCGAGAAAAAAAGATATGACAAGAAAGAACAGGCTGACATCAAGAAATTGTGGTGCAATGAAATCGTCATTTGTACCTATGACAAACGGTGCTACTCCGTCATGGACATTATTTTTGATAAAAGCCCTGCGACACTCCCTGTCGAAGGGCTGGGGATGTCTCATGCGCAGTACTTTTCTCAGCGCAAAAAAATTAACCTCAAATATCCCAATGCCGCACCAATGGTCCAAGTGCTTGGAAGAAACGATACTGCCATTTACCTTCCCCCGAAGTTGTCTGTGCCAACGAACTTGATCCTCAGCTACGGGCAAAGCTTCCTATGATTGCGAGTTTCACCCCGGAAGAACGACACAGAGCGTTTGAAGAGATGAGGCGTTATCTCATTCCTGGGGCACAAAAGACAAAAGATGGTGGAGACTTGTTGCCCTCATTAGGCTTTGTATTGAGTGATTCTCGTGTGAAGGTACCCGTGACAAAGCTCGCATTGCCCATCATGATCTGTGGTAAGATTAGACTGATATACTTTTTTCCTCAACAGTTCTTTTATGTCATTGTAAACTTCTATCTTGTTTGTGTCTGATTTATCATGTCTCATTGTGGTTAGCTGGTGTTAGAATTCCGGAATCACAAGGTGCTATGTGGGCTCCCATGAGTAAGTGGCAGTAGCGGCCTCTATTATAGTCATGCCAATAATCTGTAATAACTCATGTCAGCTACTTACGAATATTGTTCTTTTCTTTCCCTGAGTATCCAAGGCAAATTTCAAAGTGAATCCGAAACATGCAATGCAATTAAATGTAATTTTGGTATATCATAAAAGCATCAGAAACTACCTTGGAGTATATAGTCGTATCAAAGAGATGACTAATAATTTCAATTCAACTTATCGCTTTGGAGACAAACCCTATGCTTTGGTTGAGGCGGGAGATATGCAGCAGCATTGGGGGTCGGTTGAGAAATATTTTGGTGGATCACAGGTTCCTCCCAGTAAGTAGTTTCTTTGGCAAGGATGACATGTGATCTCACGAACAAACATTACAGCTCTAACCTTGTGGCCACCCTTCCTTGCATCGCAATAGACGTATTTGTTCTCGATCTCTCAAGGTTAGTAACTAAAGTTGACAGATTCCCCAGAATCAGTGTGGTTATTGTAGGATTTTTGATGTAATGTACAACCCTTTAATGGACCTTTCTACTCTGTTATGTTGATGATGAATGTATCCTCGTCATCTGCATCACTGACGCTCACAGGCCACCTCGGGGGCAATCAACTGACCCTGCGTACTTTGTCGTCAAGAGTTATCTTGGTAAAGGTGGCTATCTTTCTCAATTTGTCAATTTTGTCACGTATGACCATGGCAACCCTAGAGATGAAAAACGATCTACTATTATTTTGGGTGGCGTGGCCCGGCAGATTCTGAGTAAGTGTGGTGTTCGCGTATGGTGGGTCAACATTCCAAGATCTCTGCCTCTCCCTGCCGTTTTTGTGGTAAGAGTTACATTGTTTTCAATGCTTTCATAGATCTAACACAACTACTGCGTTCAACTGAATCATATTATATATTGCTTTTATCTTTTCCCTTGTTCGAATTATACCTATCTTGATAAGGGAGTGGATGTGTATCATGCCCCAAGGAAGTTCGATCCCGCAGTAGGTAAACGTACTGCAAAAGAGTCAGTGGCAGCAATTATTGTTAATGTCATCCGCTCTCATGAGCCTCATGAAAATTCGAATGTCGAAATTTATTGCGAGACAGAAAGTCGATCTGCTGGTCACGAAATAGAACTTGGGACAATTCTTCAGAGAACCATGACGAATGCTCTAAGAGCACTCAAGGTCGTACCCAAGTCTTGCTTTATTTGGCGTGATGGTGTGGGTGAGAATACTGTTTCTCAGGTTTCTGCCCAAGAAATACCTGCTGCAAAAAATGCTCTAGCCAGCCAAGGTCAAGTGGGTGGTGCTAAACAAGCATCTGCCCCTGTTCCTCTTTGTTACATTGTTTGTCAAAAGAGAATTGACACTAAATTCCTTACAGATGATGGAAAGAAGCTTCCCTGTGGTGCCTTGGTGACTGATCTTGAAGGTCCTGAACACAAGACTTTCTACATCAATGGAACTTGTCCCCCATATAGCACTCCTAAACCTGTGCGTTTTGTTGTATCACATCGTGATCCTCCTCTTAAGAATGTCTCACCAACCGAACTTTCGTGGTAAGTTTGATTATACTTTTGTATTTTGTGTTCATCATTATTTCGCATCTACACTTCAGAGGTTAACCCCTTGTGTTTTATCTTGTTGGTGAAATATAACACTAGGGCATTGTGTCATGACTACCCCAACTGGACTGGTACAATTAAGCTCCCTTCTCCAGTGCAGATGGCTCACAAACTGGGTGAGCTCGCTGGAGGAATGACTGACTGTGGAAGATCCCTCAATCATCAAAAATATACTGGTAAAATTTATTTTTTGTAGTGGTCTGGTGGGCTGTTTGACAGAGAAAAGGATAAGGAAGTGAGTAGATGATGTGTTTTAGGGATATCATGCTGATCTGTGATTTAGGATGGGACAATGGTTAGATTCATCAAAAGGAAGGAAACAAGACAAGATACACATGTTCCAGTCATATTGAAACCCTGTGGAGAATATTCATCAAATTTAGGTTCAGTTATTAATTCTAATAAGCTTAACAGTACATGCTGAAGTGTCCCTTTTTCCTCATTTGACTGCATAATTGAATACCTTCATCAGCACTTTTTGCTGTTAGTGGAGTCTCAGAGGTCTGTTCCATGCCATGAATCACATTTTCCAACAAAAGCCCAGGAATATTTTTCTTACAAACATGTTACTAGAGCTTCAGTGTGAGAAACAGATTTTTTGGTTACCTTACAGTGTATTGTAGGAAGACTTGCGTGGATGGTGTTCGATAGACTGAAGGAAGATTGGATGAATTTACAATGGTATGCTACACTAGTCTTGATTATATTCAGTTTTGAGTTCAAAGAAATTCTAAAATTTTTGAATAGTAATGTTTGAAATTTGTAGCGAATGTTTGTAAGACTCTGTCGAGGTAGATAATCTTACTTGGTGGTGAGAGGGGGTGATCCAAGAGAAAACAAGATTTTGAATTTATTTCCATCGCTCTCTGTGAAACAGGAGATTTTCCATGCTACTACCCGTTCTCAAACGCACTACCATCAAACCATTAAAATAGTGCTATTCTATAAAGTGCAAATCACAATGATATACAGTGATCAGAGTGAACTCATCATACTTCTGCAAAGATACAACATCAATCCAACTCAGTTTGTTATAAAACTATAAACTTGTAATCTTGATTATAGTTATTGGTATTTTTCTTAAACAATCATTTCAATTACAATGTTTATGTAGCAAAGAACTTAGAGAATCGTTAGTGTCCATCCTCAAGCTGCAATAAATCATTCATTTGCTACCCTCAAAATTACCTCTCATACTAAGAAGTGTTTCCGTATCATCTAGATTCAAATCCCAGTTTCCCTTTCGACAGTGATCAGAGTTAACTCATCATGTTTCAGCAAAGATACAATATCTATCTGTCCAAGTTTGTTATAAAACTATAACCTTGCAATCTTGATTATAGTTATTGGAATTTCTCTTAAACAATCCTTTCAATTACAATGTTTATACACAAAGGGACAGGGAGAATCTTCAGTGCCCATCCTCAAGCTGCAACAAATCATTCACTTTGCTACCCTCAAAATCAACTCTCATACTAAGAAGTGTTTTCGCATCATCTAGATTCAAATCCCAGTTCCCCTTTCGCTTTGATACAGAAATCAAATCTAAAACATCTTCCAAATCGTCGACATTGAGAAGTAAGGAAATTTGATTGAGACGTGCTAGAGGGGGACATGCTTTACAAAGAGACACATTGGACTTCAGTTTGGTAGAGTCGATGCGATCTTTGGCAAAGCTCATCAAGTAGCGAATATCCGAGTCAAGACTGATGGCGCCCACGGGAGTAAATTTACTCTGATGAAATAATCAAATAGCAGTATCATGCAAACAGCATTGTGTATCTATCATACATATTTGAGAATGAAAATGCGAAAATGCAGAGGTGCAATATTCTCACCTTGCGGATTGCAGCTTCAAGACGCTTCGCAACACCTCCCAACACTCCGATCAAAAATTCATCGAAAATCTTTGGCAACAAATGTAACCTTAGTGGTTCCATTAGCTCATCCAAATTCGAACACCTAAAAAGAGGGGGGAATGACGGTTAATAAGACAGTTTTGACAAACCTGACCACAATGAATAGAACACAACGTATTTCTTTCAACACAAACATACATTCGAACTATATATCCTTCACTTATCTGCGCCAATTCAAATGCTTCTTCATCCAAGTTGTATTCCAAACGAGTTGAAATTGTGGCAGAAGTTCCACCAGTGAGAACTGGACTGCCCAAGAAGTTACTTGCTGTTGCCGCAGTTGTGCTCCCTCCTTCCTGTCCTACAGCATCATTTACAATTTGTCGAACGCGCGGCATAATAGTAGTCAAAAGGCGCTCTATGGATCGATCCAATGCTACAGAAAAAGATTCCACTACTCCTCCAAGTCCTTTAACACACATTCTTAATTGTTCAGTATCGTGTCCTTGAGGATATCCCTCATCAATCTCCTTCAAGTATTGTATTTCTAATTTTTTAGTATAATCTACCACAACTTCGAGATCATTGAAGTTTGCAGTAGCGCGGGCAACACCCAGCATTGTCCTAATTCTCAATGAACTTGCCGTCTCTTCACTCATATCCCCAACAATATCCTTACTTGCTCCTGCCCTGGCTGCTGCTCCCTGCACTCCTCTCAATCCCTTACCTGCAGTTGATTTAGCAAAGGATAACGCAACTTGCCCCAATCCAGATTGTCCATCCAATAATCCCTCACCAGGTTTGAGTAAACTTGCTCCTAATTCTGCACGCTTGGTAAGTACTTCTAGTAATACGCGACCTAACACATCGACACAAACATTCGCTGCAGCAGACGCTGTACCAGTATGTCCGGTGGCAAACGCTCTCAAGGTTGATCGTCGAACAACATAAAGGCACTCCTCCACAAGGGTCGTCTGCAATGCTTTCGCTCCCGTTCCATTGTCAGAGTATTGATTATGTGCACCACCATCACTTCTATTGATGGTCACGGGAGAAAAGTTGGTATCCTCAGGAAAAGCGGCATGAATGAAGGCGCGTTGCATCCCAGCCAATAAAAGACAACGTTCCAAGGATGAATAATTCCCACCAATTTCTGCAGCCACTTCGTTAAGCTGTGTATGTGGGGGCAAGATTTGACAATCATCATTCTTTTCTTCTTCGTCGTCGTCGTCGTTATTGCTGCTGAGTGTATCGCAGTCATTTCTCTTCTTACTCTTTTGTGGACTATCAGCACTTTGGATTGTCGCCATGCCCTGACTTGCCTTGATTTCCTGAATTTCTCTGAATCGTTTTTTCTCTTCTCTCTTTTGGTCATTTCTAATCTTTCTCGCTTTCTTGACCTCATCCACGGCATGATTCAAGAATCTCTCATATGACTCGGTATGTTGCAGTATCAATGCCCACTCTTCCAACTGTGCATCCACATCTGCAATTTTTCCCACTTCGACAGTAAAACCACAATCTTGCCGGAGAGCGGCTGTTCGCTTGGCCCGAATCGAGGTAGCATCATAGCCTGGTCCCATGGCACTTTCTCCCACAGCGGCTACCCCCAAATTCATGAAAACATTGGAAAACGCAATATTTCCCTCTTCTACCGATCCTCCTCCTGCCCCTGTATATTTTTCTTCAATTTTAGCAGCAACTCGCTCGGCTCTCCTAACTGCCAAGGCCAAATCCTTGGCGTGCATCTGCATCTTCAAAAGCTCTACAGCCCTCTTCTCTGCCTCCTGATAAACCAGCTGCACCAAAGCCTTATCCCCCTCGACATCTCCCAAGGCAAAGGCGACCATGGGCAAATGATGACGCAGGTGCGTGACAGCGACATTGTAAATGGAGGCCAATTTCTGTGGCAGTGTCATGTTTCGTATTTGTTTTTTCTCCTCCTCTGCTCGTCGCCTCATTGCCGCTCGTGACATTCCCTCCTCTCTGTCCACTAGTGATTCTACCATGTGGTCATCAGAGAGGTTGTTCCCCAGAGCCTTGTCCATATTGGTCTGCAAGGTGGATGCACTATACTCCAAATAGAGAGCTACCCCCCACTGGTCAAGCCCCACCATCCCCAAGAGTGGCGTATACTCCGACAATCCCTGCACATCCCCCTTGTGAACTGCCTCACGAAATCTCTCTTCCAAAGCCTGCCTCACAACAGTCCTGGTCTGGCCATGTCCTTCCAGTGCCGCCTCCCCCGCCAGCCGTCTGGCCATGTCCCCCATCTGGTGCAGCACCATCTGCGCCTCCTGCACGGCGCGCGCCACGTCAGCATATCTCTGCGCGCGCAGCGCCAATGCGCCCTGCTCGCACAGCGCTCGCAGTCGGAGTGCCAATTCCACCTCGGCCGCCTCCCGCTCCAGTCGGAGTCGCTGAGACTCCAACTGTCTCATTTGAGTGGAGGCGGCCGAGTTCCCCGTGGAGAGTTTGGCGAGTGAGTGGAGAATCGAGGTGGAGGCGGACTGGGCGGTGGACAGACGGGACGCGGAGAGGGACAGCAGCGGGAGAGTGGCGGGGGACAGTTGGGAGGAGTACTGGAGAGCGAGTTCCTCTGTGGACTGGGCGAGGAGGTGGAGTGCCGTTGGGGGGGATGGGTGGCTGAGGGTCGAGGGCAGGTCGGAGTAGTTGGTGGGAGGGACTTGCATCATGGACAGGCAAGTGGATCAAAGGAGGTCGAATGACCAGCCAAACGGGGGGCACGAGGATGTAATGCCCACATGACGTCACTGTAGTCATTGCACACGTCATGGGTACATCAC
>JALLAW010000220.1:0-15610 GCA_036939535.1 Cyclotella kingstonii | reverse complement strand
TCTGCATAAATGGGGATCTTTTTCTACCCAGTTATAACTGGTCACTACCCAGTTATAACTAGGTTTTCTTCGTAAACGGGTACTATTAACATTCTATCCTTCCTGTCTGCTGGCTGTCCTGTGCATTTTGACTGACTTCAATAGCATGGGTGAGAGAGAGAAAAGAGCAGGTATAGTACACTTCAAGATCTTTGTTGCCTTCTGTTCTCTCTCTTTAGAGAGAGGAGTTAGAGAAAGAGATAGATAGAGAGAGAGACAGACCACACACAAACACAGATGGGACACACATTGTGTCCACGCTACTACATCAAGCAGCAACCACAGACAACAGTAACATCGACGACAACGACAACGACCACGACAAAGAGTACAAGCAATCTAGGAAATTCTTAGATAAATTATCCCTCGACCTTCTTATTATCAGGTGTCTCAACTTTCTCAATCCGTCTGTCTGCCTTCCCCAGGCAGCCATGACTTCAACACCATCATCAGCATCACCGTCAACGCTAGCTCCAGTCATAGAAGATTTGGAGTGGGAAGAATGGGACTCCAGCACGAGTCCACTCAGCTTTTTTCATCATTGTCTTGCTGGAAGTTTCGCCGGACTGGTAAGAGTCACATGTGAGAATGATCCTTAGACACCATCACACAGGCTTGCAATTTAGAGCCAAATAGCTTTTTCCTAACCAGCTCTCTCTTTCATCATTTTTCCCTTAGATGGAGCACACTCTACTTTACCCACTGGATACTGTCAAGACATGCTGGCAAAGCCAAGTTCTCTCAAAAGCTGTTGCTGCTCATGAAAATAACCGCAATTTCCCTTACGACCATAAAATTACTAGCAGTAGCAGCTGTAGAAATAGTGCTGGTACTGCTGCCAGAGCAAGTAATATGGCTTCACTTGGGATATGCTCTCCGTCCTCTTGTGGAATCGCTCAAACTATGGGGCAATTCGTCAGCAAAACCAACATCATCAATAAAAGCAATCACATAGTTGATGACAGCATCACTGCTTTGGCTACTCTCAGTTCACCAAACTCACATCATTCGCACTGTCATTCACCCTCTACTTCATCAATTTGGACAACCATGAAACAATTGATGCAGCCAGGTCACCCGTGGAATCATGGAATCCACCAATCGACTAACACCGCTATTGCTTCCAGTTCTTCTCTTTCCTCTTCAACTGTTTCTGCCCATAAATGGTCTCATCTACCGTCCACTCCAGCACATTCGCCCTCAATATCTTCATCAGCCTTCTCCAATGTCCTCCGCAGCTCTACCACAATGACCATACAAAATGAATCCGCCACTCACAAACACAACATGTGTAGTAAATCCAACACTGGTGTCCAACGTCTTTTTCGTGGAGTTCAAACCATGCTCGTGGGATGCATTCCTGCACATGCACTCTACTTCTCTTCTTATGAAATCATCAAACAGGTCTCTTTGGAATACAATCACAAAAAAGTGTCCTCTCATCATCATCACCATACCACTCTTACGCCTCTACAGGCCATGCTTGCGGGGGGAGTAGCCACTTTTCTCCATGACCTCATCATGACTCCTATGGATACCATGAAGCAACGGATGCAGTTGGGACACTATTGCAACTTGAGAGATGCCTTTCGTAGTATCGTATGGGGGAGTGGTAGTACGATTGGTAGCACCAGTGATAGCATGATAAAAGTAGTTCATTCTCAAAATGCCTCCACTCATTGGACAACGACCATGATGCAACAACCTCCTACGTCTTTCAACGGAGAGGGTTGGAAGGGGCTCTATCGATCCTTTCCCATAACTGTCCTAAGTAACATACCCTATGGAATGATCATGGTAACCACTAACGAATGGCTGCGAGGAAACATTGAAGACGGTTTGTACGGTCGCAATCAAGATCATTCGTTGGATCGGCCCTTTCATTTCGCTACCATTCTCTTCTCTGGAATGGGAGCAGGAACCGTCGCGGCGGCAGTAACAGCACCATTAGATAGGGTGAAAACGCGATTGCAGACCCAACGGATGGGAATGGTTTTGCCCAATCCTACGACTACTACCGCCGCAAACACTGCTGGAAATGCCGAGTACATGGCAATCGTTGAAGAGAGAGCTCTGGCCGCGGCGATGGGACAGACGAAGACATGTCCAAAAATGATGGTGGAAAATGTACAGCAGACATTCTTTCCATCTTCTTCTTCCTCTACTGTAGGTGGCAATGTCACTACTGGTCCTATCCATCACCCACCCACATCGATCCCCGTATCGTCACCTTTTACAAGAACGTATTACAGTACACCATTGGAAGCATTCCAATCCATTGTACAAGAGGAGGGTCCCAGAGGGTTGTTTCGAGGAGCTGTGCCAAGGGTGGCATTGCACGCTCCATCGGTGGCAATTAGTTGGACAGCCTATGAGTTGATGAAGGGTTGGCTGCTGTATGTGGTAGAAAGTACATGAATTTGGACGAAGAAAAAGCGAATTGATTTATTACCCAAGTCTGAGATGGTTTGTTTTTACATGAATGTTGTCATTGATGTCAGTGGGGCAGCTAAGAGGAGAATTGAGAGAAATAATATAATACTCTAGTGGAAATGGAGTGGAGAAGTGCTCAATTGGTGGACTTTCAAAAGGAAACACTATTGTGTGTTTTGAGTCATTTGAGTGCGCTATAATCTCTCGATATAATTATATTTCATCAGACATTATTCATTAAATTTTTGAAAAAACAGGGGTACCTAATAAAAATAACATGGAAATATTGTGACAGAGCATGAAGTATTCACAATGTGAAAATGGCATTCCGGCACTGCTTATCCAAGATTGTGCCACCAAATTTTGGAAGATGTCCTACAGTGAACATTTCGTTCAGAAACATAATAATAATTACATGCGCTCAGCATTCCCACCACTGAACACGTTCTTCATGACGTACTCAAGGGAAAGGATAAATGCCTTCAATTAACAAATAGGAGTGTATGCTGCCTGTATAACGTGCCTACCCCTTTTACTACGTATTCTCTCCATGGTCATGAAGACATGCTCCAACGCATGCACCAAATAGAGAGCATGCGAATTCTCTTTTTCATTAAACGTATCAAGTTGAATCTCTGTTTACATATAACTATTACGTATGGAATCCAGGAGGCTCTCCGATTAAAAATAATACCTCTACCTTCTCTCACAGTTTTCAGCAACATTCTCTAAAAACATCGCACGATATGCCGACAACGATGAAGAGTTAGATGTAGGCGGGCGGATGTGATACTCTTTGCTTATTCTTTTACGATGTGATGATTTTGCGGTTACAGGTGATTCCTGTTCGATTAGGTTTGAGCTTTTCTCTTTGTTCTCTTTTGATATAGATGATTCTGTTTTAGTAGTGGGGTTACCATCAGGATTCGCTATTTTAATGGGAGAACTTTCAATTATCTGCTCTTCCTCGTTATAGTATTGTTGAATGTGGCGTCTATGATGAAAACTCGAACTTTGACTACGTCCTTTTGGAGGGCAATGCATTTCAGAAACAGTTGGCTGCAGTTGAGTCGAAGCGTTCCTTCCAAAGGTAGTATTGATTGCGTCCATCTTAATCCCTATGTTGTTTTGTCTATCGGAACCTTCTGTGCTAGGAAAAGTGATCCCGGTATGGGCATTGTTACTCATTTTATCTCCACTATGAGTTATACTCTTGTCAGTACTCAAACTTCGACCGCGGCGTTTTGATGAGGGATGAACTTTGTGAACAGATGGCTGTGATTGTGCTCGAGAGGTTTTTACACTCTTGGAAGTGGTGGCACTACTAAGTCTACCTCTAACATTGTCCTTCATACCGCTGGAATTGCCTTGTCCTTCATTCTCGTGAACCTGGACTGATTCGTTAGGAAGGCTTGAACTGATGTTATTGTGAGCAATTTCAGAATGACTTTTGATCGATTTTTTCCTTGGATTTTCATTTTCGCACAGGTCCCCCGTGGTTTTCGTTTCAACTGTGAACGTCACTTTTCCTTTAACTCTTATTTCTTCTAATGATCGCTCATCGTCTTTATTTTCGCCTCTAACATGAGGTCGAGTTGATTTCATCTTAGCACTGTTCTCTTTAGAGTCACTCGGATTTGTCCCAATGTGTGAGTGATTGATGAAGGGCTTATCATTGCACTTGCCATCAAAATGAGGAGGACTTTTACTTTTACATTTTCGAAATGTTGTATTGCTATTCATTGTTCCTTGACTATGACTGTTGTATCGTCGATGATCCTTACTCTCAACTTTCACTTTTCCCTCAATGCTGTGACTACTACTTAAAGGAAATGATTCTACTTTACCCCTCATTAGGTCGACAGCTAAACTTTTGCTCCTCCTTCTTGGCTGACCATTACGACCAGCTGTACTTCTACGACTTGGTGCTGTCTCTCTATCATGATGCTCCTTCGCTTTCTCCACCTTCGCACAATTAAAGTCATCGTCGTTGAGACGTTTTTGACTAAAATCAGCTGATCTCTGAGTTGCATGCTTGTAACTGTCAATGGAAGATCTTCTTGGGCGTCCATGCACTTTAAGATTATCGTCAGCATCAGCACCATTGTCACAACGATCAAAACTGCTATTGCCCTTAATGCGTCCTTTATTCTTCACTTCTGCCTCACTTAGTAATGATTGATGACGAATATGACCTTTATTTCCATTATCAGTAGAAATATTCTGATGATTTTTCCGTTGAAGATACAATGAAGTACTTCCCTCAGAATCACTTTTTGGAGCGTTCCTCGAATCCTTTATAAGATTGATCGTACTCGTAATTGCTGCCTTTTTCTCGCTATCATTTTTATTACTATTACTTCTGATAATGCTGGAAGCGATATTGTGATTATTGTGATGATCCTCCAATTGATGAGCTCTTGGCTGAGAGTAAGGATTGAATCCGTGGGAAGGCTTTTTACGAATTATCTTTTGAACTGATCGCTCACCACACAAGTGACATATTTTTCGTATAATTTTATACTTGATAGTTCCTTTAACCATCAAAAGAAAATGAGTACAGAAAAAACGAGGGAGAGAAGGGGCAAAAAAATCAGTTCATTGTGTAATGCTTGAGAAGAAAATCTTTCATGAAAAGATAACTGAAAGATGAGACCGATATACTTCAAAAAAGTACGCATCACACAGATTCCCGACTGAATAGAAAGGGCACGCGTCCCAAAATCAATCATCTCTCGTACAGATACAGAAATCATGAACGCATGAAACCCCATTAGAACAAAATCATGATGCTGCGTTCGTTGAAAAATCTAACAATTCTAACCTACGGATAATTAATTCAATCTTTCATGCAAGTCACTCTCCAATAGAGCCGGGCCATAATTATGTTTACCCAACAAGAGCCATCTTGAAATTGTAAAAGCAAACAATTTTGTCCCCTTCTCATCGTTTCAAACGAGACATTCTCACCAGCGCCATTTTCATTTCCATCAAACTTTGCTAATTCTTCAGCATCTGAGCAGACGGGACGACACAGTCGAACTTGTGGATGCTTCACGCAGTATCCTTTCGAGTCGTGTTTGGCTCCCGGATAAGCTGGGGTGCCACTGTCGCTTGCTGATTCCACTGCAGAAGACACCCTGCCCATCACAGCTGTGGTAAGTGACGATCTGACTATTGCTTCTTCAGAATGAGTATGGGTGATTTCTTATTAGCACGATGGTAAATGGAGATTGCTGTGTCCATTAGTAATTATATGACGGCAAGTAAAAAGACCTGTTCTCTGCCACGTTAGAGTGGAATAGTGGTAATTATAAGATAAATTTAATTTAATTTTTCATTAGTATTATTTCTTTTCCGTCGACTACAATGGAAAATACTTTTTATAATAGCAGAAGTAGGAGTACTATTTTATTTCTCATCAGATAGAGCAGGTACCCTGTTGAGAGAGAGTATAATAGTAGTACCAAACCTCTAGAGAGATTACCTAGGCTGGGGCACATTCAATGGATGAAAACATAAAATCAAGTAGAAAATTCTGAATGGAATTCCTAGCCCATTCTGGAACGATTGCTTCCTAACAGAATCTCTGCCCTATACTGAATACCGCTTTCCCATTAGGTATTTTTGCGGATCTAGGTACTATATTGATTATACGATACTACACTTACAAAGTACTATAGAAACCTAAGTTAATAATCGCTGAAAAGATGACACATTATTCATTGTAGGTTTTCCAACTTTGACGTTCAAGGACCCGACAGTGGTACTTCTACAAGGAGGGCATAATGGTATAGTACCATACGATGTACTCCTACTATTATGGTATTATTGTGTCCGTCGTACTATTCTTACGATGGACATGTGCTTTCGTAGGAGCTAGGAGAAGTTTTTCTGTAAAGTGCAGTTTGATTTCATATGTGGGTCATTTTAGTGCAATGAATCGCCATAGTTTACTCTAAAATTTGTATTGAGCCTAAGTAATTCATGGGCCTTTCGACCCAAACTGATAGATGTATAAAAAATTGAAATACTGTCTTTCTTCAACGCAGCTCGCTTAATTTGCCCACGTAATCTCCCTCCAAACTTCCAGGTAAAGTTGTATTGATTCCTTTGCATACTGTTGCAACGCTTCTCTTGCCTCCACTTTTTAGTGTACCATGCATGGGAATGTAAGAGCTGAGAATAATACACAATGAATGCCACTTGTAGTCTCAAGTAAAAAACAAGACAATTTGTCAAGATCGGTACTTAATCCTCTTTGGGAGAGAGTGTATTTGCGTTGGGGATTTATTTGTAATTTTCTGCGAAGTGTGGCTCACAAGCAACTCATAGAATTGAATGCATAGAAGAATCGACCACTCAGAGTTTTGATTGTTAACAAAATATACTATCAAGAAAGAAAATCACCACCCATCACAATATTAGGATACAGTAGCACACACATCATTAAAACAAGCCGTGATAGTAGAGACATCACTAAAATATGAAACACAGTGCATGCAATCCTCTTGCTCTCCTTGCAGCTCTTCTGGTGGTAGAAAACTCTTCTTTACCATCGCAAGCAACCAGAGTCCCGGGAGATAGTTGGGCATACAGCTCTGGTCCCTGCCTCGGTTCCGTTTATTCTCTTATCAATCCTAATGTACAACTATCATGCACTTCAAACAACCACTTTTGGTCTAAGATAACAGTTGAAGCTCAGCCATCATGCAACATAGGCCAAATGCTAGTTATCGAAAAGCTGTCGTTTGATGCTGCCTTCACAGAGAACAAGAGAGATTTTGCAGTGTATGTTGCCACCAGCACCATGGAGGAATCTTTAGCTAATGGAACAGGAGCGTCTCCATTTTTGCAACCTTTGTATGGAAATTCATGCGCTGTTCAAACATACAAGTCAATGAACAATACTATTGGAACTATTACGGATGACAGCGGTATTACCAGAGCGATTGGTTGGATTGCTGACGCTGATGGAGATACGTGTCATGATGTACTTGTCACCCCCTCTTCGACACTTATCACCACTTTTACATTCTCCCAGTCACTCACTATCCCTTGCAGCGATTACGGAATGTCTGACAATTCCGTAAAACTTCAATTTTGTTCTTCGTGGGTTCCCAGTCGAGAAAAAGATAACAATTGTGATGAGGCTGGTCCTCATCCATGTAGTTCTGAGGGGTGTAGATGTGAAGTGGTGGATTTGGGTGTAAAGATATTGGAGTTCGATGAAATGGTAAGTGAACGATATTGAGCGAACTAAGATCATGTTTACATCAATCAAAATCGTTCAATCTTTCTCCTGTCTGTCACATGCATTTATCACGCTCAACTAAGAAACCTACGTGCCCCCCTGATGAAGAGGCAAGTGCATCTGGATCGACCACCGCCGCATCTCTTACTCAAGGCACAAGCACTGTGGGAGAAAGTGATTTCTCCATTATCGATTCCGGTGCAACCGCAAGTGAGAGTGATGGCACTACCGTCGATTCGGATATCCCTCCGGATTATGGTAGCAGTGGCTCTGCCACCGATTCGAGTAATACCCTTGAAGGTGGGAACGAAGGTGAGACCAGCGATTTTGATGATGTCACCCCGGCTAATGGTAGCGATGGTTCAGCCACCGATCTGGAGAATACCACTGGGGCTGGGAATAATGGTGAAGCCACTAGTGCTGACAATAATTCAGACGAAGGAAGTAATGGTGCAACCACCAATATGGAGAATACCACTGAAGCTGGGAACGACGGTGTGACCATCGATTCTGACAATAACCTAGAAGAAGGGAGCGATGGAATGGTTATCAATTCCGATGATTCCCTAGACAAAGGAAGTGATGGTGATGGTTTAACCACGAGCTCTGATGATGCCCCAATTGATGGAAACAATGAGTCGACTGACAACCCGAACGTCTCACTTACCTCACCGCCTCCAACCCCTACATCAGTTCCTTTTGCTATTACAGTTACTAAAGCCCCGATGTCTATGGGTGTTACAGAGACAATTGAGCCTACAGTAGCGTTTATGGAAAAGAGTGATGACTCGCTCAAGAATAATGATGATGAGGTGGATGGTGCGAAAGTTACAGTCGCACAAGACGATCGTGTCACTATTTGCAAGTACGAAACGGCAATGAAAGATGTAATTGCAAATGATAAATATGAAACCAAGTACCCTTTAGTGCTTGATAGTATTACAGAGAACGCTTCCAGTGGAGCGTGTGCGAAAATGAGTGATTCTTACCTTGTATACTTTCCCTTACCTGGTTTTACGGGAAATGATGAATGTGTGTACCGTGCTTGTGTTAAAGGTAGCCCACTTGAAGAGACAACTGGAGAGAAGTTATGTCTCGTAGCGACAGTTCGCATTGCCGTGATTGAATGCACCATGCCAACTGTCAAGCCAACCGCATCTACGGTAATTGAGGCAAACCCTACAGCTGTTGTAAGTTCTAATTACTGTTTTGGAAACGTTTATCAATATGCCCAACTGAATACTTCTTAACGAGTTTGGATAAAACTTTTCATCCGTTCAATATGCACTTCTGGTCGATCACTCGGCCGACGTCATGTCATATAGTTACCCAGTATTTCCCCTACATGTGACTATGCTGTGAGAGATCTTATATTGATTGCTTGAACAAGAGATAAATATTTCGCTTCGTCCTTATCTCACCACCTTTGAAATCTTCTATTTAAAAGGTTATTGACGCAACCAATAATGACGTATCCACCACAGTCAATACCATTGTAAAAATTCAAGTTCTTGACGACGACATTAATCTTGAAGGTCTCCCGTTGAGCATTGTAAACATCTCTTTTCCTGGAAACGACGGCATTTGTATCATTTCTGATGACGGAAGCTCAATCACCTACACACCGAACAAGGATTATTTTGGGACCGACAAATGTGTTTATACTGCTTGTGATGAAAGAGAGCATTGCGATAGCGCCACGGTGATCATCACTATTTCACCTCCAAGTGAATCACCCAATGCAGAAAATGATCAAGCGATAACCGACATTAATACTCCAGTTGATATCTTTCCACTGGAAAACGACTATGCTGTATCAGAATTTCCATTGACTATAGCTGCAGTTGTGCGCGATGCGACGAACGGAGAATGTGTGATTTTAAACGGTCTGCAAATCATGTATATACCTAACCCTAACTACAATGGTACCGACACTTGCGAATACAAGACCTGTGATGAGAGAGGGGAATGTGACTCGGCAATAATAGAAATATTTATCGAAGGTTCACCGTGTGAGGAAAAGGCCTCAACTCTTAAGTCATTAAGTCCGAGTCCTCCTCCAATAACACCTTTTGTTTGGACCCCGACAACTCTGTCTCCAACTGCGTGAGTTTACTATTATACATGAGTCGCATCATTCTCGAAAGCATTAACATTCTATATAATCGTATGCACGCTCTATCATCCGATAATATTAGAGAGCCCAATCCTCAACCTACTCCGTAAGTATCTGACTTATCGAGGACAAGATCTTCAAAGATATTTCTGTACTAATACTGTTGTGTCTCTCTGAATCCTCACTAATGTCGCAGAGAGCCCACTCCTGCACCTACCTCGTAAGGAAAAAGTTTTAAACCTGATGAATCGTATCTTTCCGAAACATTTAACATGCGTTCTTACTCCTGACATCCATCAATATTTACATCTTAGAGTGCCTACCTCATTTCCCTCGGTGGAACCAAGTAGAGTACCTACTGTGGATCCCACACCTCCTCCAGCTTTCGTCTGGGTACCAAGTACAAGTTCTCCAACCGACGAACCCAATCCACCTCCTACTCTGTACGTATCACTCATCATCCACTTCACTACTGCATTCAACAATTTAATAATGTAGTCTACCTCTTTTGCCTTCTCTCATTGTGCCTTTACTCATCCCAAACTCGCAGAGTCCCTACCCCTGAACCAACCCAGTGAGTATTTCATCCATGCCCACCTGTTCTTTTAGATACATAAGTCTCAAAGTTTCAATTTTTTGATATCCAGGAACCCTACACCAATTCCATCACCTGAACCTTCACCTGAACCTTCACCTGAACCTTCAATGTAAGAATAGCCTAAATTTCATCCTTCTCTAATAACATTGAGTCCCATCTCTCTGAATTGATGTCCACTTTTCATTTGGTTTGTGATACACTAAATTATCACAGGGGACCGTCATCTGAACCAACTCGGTATGAAGAGCTCTTCTCAATAATTGAAACAAATCCTTCTTTAAATTCGAATGCTGTATTTGATCAATTCATTTATGCCACTCTATGATGCAACAGGAAACCTACATTATTACCATCAACTGAACCTACTATGTAAGAAAGATTTCCACATTTTAATTCCTATGTAAACTTTCATCTTACGTCAATATTTATTGTATTTGCTGAAAACCCATAGTAAACCTACACGAGAACCAACTTTGTAAGTGAGATTCGTAATCTAATTTCAGCTGAAGTATTTGACTCATACTTTGCTTGTTTTGAAACAAAATTTAGACTGCCTACACCAATACCAACAGTTGAACCAAGCCTGTGAGAATCATGACTTTTTACACTTGAAGGCTTTACCATGACTGTTCCATATTTAACTGCACATCTAACTCATGCTTGCTTGTTGTGAAAATAAACATAGAGTACCTACGTCAGTACCATCTGTTGAACCTACCCTGTGAGTATAATTTTTTTCTACATTCACTGGCTTTCAGCTTCATTATCCTCATGTCAGAACAAAATCTTCTTCAAAGGTTACCGACAATAAACCCATCATTGCCTCCTATCACTTCCATGCCTAGCCTGTCTCCATCAAGAGCTCCTGTGGTTACACTTCCACCAACAAGCCTAATTTCAACAGCTAATCCAACTAATCCAACTACTGATTTGATAATGCAGGACACACCACCTCCTACCCCATATCCTTTTATTTTTGATACCACATCTGTTCCAACACCTTCCCCAGGTTTTAACAAAGTAATAGTTTCCATTTCACCAACATTTGGATCAACCCCAACTGTTGGGACATCTACAACTATCTCTCCTGTGAGAGAGCGAAATCCATAAGTAAATTGAATGATTCAAATTAAATAGGATTTTTGAGGAGGCCAGCTGATTAATGGAGTAGTCTGCAGCTGTTTTCTTTGTATTGTATCAAAACTAGAGATATTGATAAACTTACAAATAAATATTTTATAGCACTTAACAATTATAATATCATTCTACTCCATTTATTCTGATAGGACTCTTTCTGAATTGGATACACTTCATCATGCATTCCAGCAATCAAATTCTCACTAAGAAAATATTCAGAAGACACATTCTCTTGTTCCTGCATTTTTTAAGTATTTTGAAGGCTGCCCTAAAAATCAAAATGAATTCAAAACTTCCAAGGTAGACAATAATCACTTATATAATTGGAGAAGTGCCATTGAAAATGTTTACCCTACATGGTCACTGCTCTCTCTAGACAATATAAATTTGTGGTTGTAACCATATGTATTTGAAACCTAGATGTATCCTTGAAGCTACTTTTTATATCTGGTTTGGAAGAAATGACCACTTACACTCACGACACATTTCTTAAATGTCATACAGCACCTTGCAAACTGTTTGTAAATCACCAGCTTTAGGTACAGTGTGCTGCGTCAAAATTGAAAAAATGCACTGGTGTGAGAATTTTTATCCAATAGAGGATACATCAGCAGCATGGTGAAGTCCTCATGGCAGGGGATAGCTTCACCAAGCAGCTGATTCCTGCTCACATATTCTACCACAGAGAACTATTGAATGATTTTCAAAGCGAAGAATACCATCAAAGAGGCCACAAAAGCCCACGGTCTACTTTGAGTGGCTATAAGAGAGCGAGTTCTTGATCTCAGATTCTAGTCAGTATCACATTCCATTTGGAAAATCAGAAGATGATTTTGATCGATGGATGCTGAAACAATTCACATTAAAGAATTATATAAAGGATCAGGAGACACAACAACTGTCATAAATGAAAAGAAAGAAGTGTTAATTTATTATGATTAATTTAAGTATAAGCAATTTCTTGTCTAAAATATCATCCATTGAACATGAGCAATTGAATTTGAAGAATGAAGCACAAAATGCTTAAGAAAGTAAGGAGGGCAATACAATCAGCATCAAATTACAATTGTTTCTTGATACAAATAAATTCATAAAAGCAACATCAATTTCATCTACTACTGCATTAGGTTATTTTCCTCTTGAGCAGGGCTGCAATCATTAAATTGAATGCCAAGTGCAATTTACTGCAATTATAATTCAGACTCAGATGGCGTACCACTCTAATGCCATTAATGCTGTTAATAAAATCCATCTAAATTCTTTTCTCTTTCTCTACTAGCCTTACTTTGGATAGAAATAGTGCTGGACGTGATGTATGCTCAAATGTCTTCAAGAGAGAATAGTTGTTGCATTGCTAATGGAAGGTCATTGTATTCCTATTCACCTAACCTTCATTCACACTCACTAGTTGCTACATTTATAATGCCTGAGGGTTCATTCAGTCTATTCGCATAACATATTTAGAAGTGGACAGCAGGATAACCAGATGTTTTCAACTGATTTTATTTTATGCAGTCAAACACCAGAGTAAACGATCTTCCTAATCCTTTTAGGATTTCAAATGTGTACTGCATCTGGAGAATGAGATCCAGTAATTAGAATTGAAAATACTATATACTATATTAAATGAAAGTAGAGCTTTACCTCGACATCCTTCCTCATTGACTCAATCCATGTAGTCCAACAATTTTCATCTTAGCAATAAGAATTGGTAACAGGTGGAACAATCAACACTCCCACCAACCAAGCTCCTTGATACTCCTATATCACAATGGCATTTCTCCATCACTCTAACAATGCAAAAGCGTAGTCAATAAAGATATCCCCACTTTGATATGTGGTACAAATTCATCATACTGAATGCCAGTCTTATCATTATATGATGCTGAGTGACCAGTTGTAGTACCTAAGATCTGCCAAAGATGAATAGTGGTAAAATTGTATACTTGTGTAGGTTGGTTTGATTTAATACACTTGTGATATATTTGTAGGTATTGAGCAAACATTTCATGAACTATGGAGATAGCATCAGTTGATGCACATGCTCCAGGTAAACCAGGAAGCTGAAACTCCTACATATGATCCTTAATCTCTTTAAATGATGTGGTGTTTTGATGTGATAAGTCGCTTTTATTCTGTTTATTCTTGATATTACAGTTACATTGTTTCAACAATAATAATACTTAAACAAACTATAAATTTCAAATCATTCAGTATTATTTTCGTGTGAGGTACTTGCATGGTCTTGCAAAGATACTTTTATAGCCTTGGCAAGACACATTCTCTAGACAAGACACTCATGCAGTCTTGGCCTTCTTTCCTTGACACCAATGCTTTTAAGTCCAATATTAGTTTCTGCTGAGATTGCGCAGGAGTAAAAAATCAGAAACACCGTTTTTATCACCCTTCCTGCTCATGCGCTTCACTCTGTCTTCTGTCATCTTCATCACCAACAAGTGCGCTTGCAAACCTCTAAACATTAGACCTTCAAGGTTTTATTATGAGCAGGTCCAGATTATTCTCCTTGCTCAGGATCCGAATCACATTGATGATTCCATTTTCTTTCAACTTGAGCAGAAAGACCTGCTTGGTTCCAACATGGCGCATGTATACTCCAATACTCCGTCAGTTGGTATGATGCACTACGCCCTAGTTATCCATTTCCAATACCATTCGTCGCTTGACCTTCAATCCCATTGACTCAATTGCATGTTTAACATAGAGCATCTCCTGAGCACATGCACATGCAGCATACAACTCTGCTTCATTCGTCCCACATTCATAACAGAGTAATAAAAAGTGGGATCATTATCTCTAGTGTGACACTTGACACTTCAATGTGCTCGTCAAAAGTTGGGATAGACAGATATGAAGTTGATAAGTGGAGAAGACAGACTGATATGAAGAAATGCTACATGTCATAGATAATGTGGCATTAATCTGCCTTGCATGATGAGAGCAACAAGATTATCATATACTATACATCTTTTTTGACAGAGTTTGAACGTGTTTTCACTTTAAATCGAATTCAAATAAGACTGTTTATGACAAGACAGCAGCGATTCATGGCATGTCTCACAAACATAATCAAAATAAATCGAGTATCAACCTAACAGAGCATTCTCTCTCTCTCTCACTTAATCTTAAGGACAAATGAAAACATCAATAACAGAATGTCAGTTGAAGCGAACTTCCAGATTTCACAAGTCTTTAATCAAGAAAACATGAGTCATGCTTGGTGGTAGCTGTGCCTAGAATTGGTTGCTTTGGATGTAGATGATGCTCTTTTCCAGGGCGCATGTCAATCATGTCCGTTAGTCGACTCACTTCTGTTAGGTGTAATTTTAAGCTGATGATTAAACCCTATAATTTCTCAATCAATTGAAGGTTAATGTCTGCATTAACCAAACCTTCACGATAATATATTTACCTTTCATCAAAAGGGATTCTGGTTCTATTTTCAATTTCTTTTTAAATAATCTTAAGCCAACAATTAAAATAAATAATTTCTCAATGAATAGGATCAATTGAAGGTTAATATCTGCATCTGACAAACCTTCATGATAATCAATCAGAGAACTCTGTCACCTGCTGCAACCCTTTCAGCAATGTATTCATCCAAGGTCAAAACTCGATTGAGCAAACCTAACTCATGAGCTTGTTTACCCAAGAAGACTAATCCAGTGTAAACCTTATCTATCCATCCTTTTGATGCAATGACGTTAGGAGGAGAATGCAAGACCCAATTTTGAAATGCTTCATGTATCACATCTGCATCATTTTTAGCTATTTTCATCTCCTCTGCACTGACTTCACCTAGAGTTATTAATTGCTACACAGCTTTGGTAGATAAGACTTATAGTACCCCACCAGGCTACCAATCGTGAACTGTTCTCCCTACAATTTTGTGCGAATCAATATTTCTACACCTATTGACACTAATTGCTACACAGCTTTGGCAGATAAGACTTATCCCACCAGGCTACCAATTGCAAACTGTTCTCCCTACAAGTTTGCCCAAATCAGCCTTTCA
>JALLAW010000219.1:0-15619 GCA_036939535.1 Cyclotella kingstonii | reverse complement strand
AAATTGTCACTTTCAATGAAAGTGTCAATTTGGCCAAGCATCTAATCTGTAGTGAACATCCTGATGGCAATTCCCCAGAACGATGGAAGAAGACAGCTGATGCGACGTTGGCTGTTGCCGATGCAATTTGTGACATGAGTATATACATACATACACTATTCCCCAAAAGGCGGATTGAACTGCTTGAATAATCCGAGCAGCGCCAACAGAAGGAAGAAGTTTGGAAAGAGCGTGACCATCTATTCAGTGAGTGGGAACGAATTCAAAAGAGTCTCTCTCGCATTCGAAAAGAGTTAAAGGAGGGAAATGATGTGACAATTTGCCAAGAACTGCAGATGGACATTAACGCGTTGTCAAAGAAGAAGCATACCGTTGGGAAAAAAATGGTCTTGTTTGATCACTTCTTGTTGAATCATTTGCCGCTTTGTTTTGTTATGTTGTATAATTGTCAGCTTTTATTGGATATATTTCTATAAAACAGCGTCAAAAGACTAAATGTTTTGTATAAATAACGGAGTATTTCTATTTTTCTAAGGAAATGTACATAGCAATAATACAATTAGTGCGAAAAGTTTCGTATAAATATGATGTATTGCTTCGAAATTCTGACATTTTTAGGGGTCAGCATGAAACCAGTGTAAATTAGAATGAAATATACAAAAAGTTTCGTATGAATGTCGTGAATTTACGTATGTATTTTACACTTATTGGAGGTTGTAGATATAGCAACAAACATCCCAAAGATTTCATATGTTTGTTGAAAATTTACGTAACACTTACATACATATTTAAGAATCGACAAAAATGTACGTTATTTATGGTCTAAATTTACGAAATAATACAACGCATTATGTAACTTTACATATCTATGTCGCACTAATATGACGTTGGCATAAAAACACGTACATTTAGGAAGTAACATCCAAAAACTTTCGTATATCTCTCGTATATTTATGTAACTTTTACCTACATATTTGTCAATAGAGAAAAAGTGTACGGAAATACTTTGGCAAAGCTACAGAATAATATGTCAATTATAAGAAATTTTACGTGATAATACAGGTAATTTTCGTACTTTTCAGTTTTAAGTGCGAAAAACGGTTTTTGTATCAATGTCAGAAAAGATCGCGCATTTTAACAATTTTTTCAGGCTGCTGGCGTTAAAGCATCCGAAATTATTACTTAATTTTACGAATTATTTTATGCTACTTTCGGACTGTTATACGTTGGAATACATGGATAATGTTACATCTAACAACAAATATCAGTGTTTTATGCACTGCCAGGAACAATAACTACTCGAATGATTTAACTAACAGTTGCCTTGCGCTTTCCACTTCGTTTTTTCACTCACTATATTGTGAGTTGGAAGATCTGTTGTGCGTATCTCTCCCTTTTTACATTCATCGGAGACAACATGCACATCAGTCGCGTATTGACTTTTATCTCTCACAAAATGAACAAACAAACGATAACGACACATGGAACTATCATTGACGCCCTCTGAATGTAGGCAATAAGCTGGATAGAACATGCATCGAATCTCCTTGGGTTTAAAACCTAATGCATGAATTATCATGTTCGAGATTCGGCAAGTACAGAAATTATTATTCATCAACGCAGACAATTAAAGTCATTGGCCTTGACAATGCGGGCTCCTTGAAGGCACTCATGTTGAAGTCTGAATGCAACTTTTTTCCCTCTTGCTCATATAGGCTCTTGGCCTACGGTGTCTTCATAGCCCCAATAAAATATCCAAGCATGTGTGGATAATCCTGCTGAACCAGATTAATGTATGGCTGCAGAAAATTATCCACTTTAATCTTATATCCCTCACACTGTCTTCAGTTTAAAAGTCTTGGTATAACTGAGGCAGATGCAATATCTTCAGGATCTTAGTACTGATCTTTACTCATTCAAAATTTTCTAGATCTTGTTTAAGATCTTCAACGATATCATTGATGATTCCCCATTTAGGGGAGCACGTGTTACATTGGAAAGCTGGGCGAAAATCTGTTGCTACGCACTCAGTCACTACTTCGCTGACTCCTTGACAAACATGATCAGTCATCTTGTGATCAAATGGTGTGAGGAAGTCACTGTCATTTGACGTGAGTGTACCAGGGCATCTAATCCAATCAGCATCATGTAGGATATCACCACGCCAATAAATTGGTAGTTTTCTTCGAATTGTCCCTTACTGTAATGAAAATTGCGATAACATCCTTTTTTCTCAGGAATCTGGGTGATACCTTCATAGTGGATACCGTTAAAGAGCATGTTAAACTTGGCCTTGGGGTTCTTTGGGGGTGTAAATTGGGTTCTCTTGATCAAGCCAGGTTTGCTAGGGAGTACTGGCACTCGTTTGGTTGGTTGAACCGGGATGACAGCCTCATAAGCCTCTATAAGAGAGGCAAATTTTGATAAGACGTTGCCTCCTTGTGAATCTTTAGCTATTTGCAGCAGGAGTAGTACCGATGACATTATGTTCTTCTTTTTCACTTGTGTCGACTGGTTTTTCTTCATAGGCATCCACTGTAAGGGAAGAGGCAGAAACTGCTGGCTCCTCTTCAGTGAAGATTACAGGCGTTCTTTCAGGCTGATCAACGCTTGACACTGGTGGTAGCTTGACATTAGGCTTAGAAGAAGTAATAGCGGTTTGTCCAAATGCTTGATAGAAGTACTTCGAGCGTCAGCTGGACTGTCAGAAGCGGTACCTTTCACATCATCATTTTTTTCTTTATTTTTAATGAACAATTCAAGAGGGTCTTTTCGATCATGTATTTTAAGAGATTTTAATGGTGAGTTGTCAATATCCACAGAAATAAGAGGAGCAGGACCGAACCTTGGAGTTGCATTCCAGTTATATTTATTTTTGAACACTGGATTCAGGGATTGGAAATGATTGCCTGTGTAGAAAATGCAGACAGTCCACTCCTAATTGATAAATTCACTTATGTGAGGATATATTGTTCACATAGGTAGAATAATGGACATGCCAATGCATAATCCGTTGCATCTTTCTCATCAATCTACTGTTTGCGTCTAGAACGTGTCGAAGAAGCATGATATCAATTAGAAACGCTGCACTCGTTAGGTAGATCGTTGCAATAGTTGCCCATTTCTTATCACAGTGCTAATTATCCATGAACTCTTCTAAAGTGACTATTTTATCGTCTAGATCTGGCTCATGGAAGTCACAGAATTCATATATATTTTTTACATTTAGTGTCAATCTCTTCTGAATTCATCACCAGTTTGTAGAAAAATACATTCATGAGCTGATGGATGTAATCTATCGTCACAGGCGACTTAGGTCATGAATTGTAGAAACAATTGCCATCAGCAATTGTTTGAATGGTTTCAAATGTCCTGTAGAACTTGTGGGTAAGAAGGTGGTGGTGACCTTTATAATTGAAAATAGACATAGTTAATTATGTTATTTCTGGACAATGATGTTGTAGATTTAAAAAGTGAGCAAGTAAATAGTTGTGTTGAAATTAACCTTACTTCAGCTGTTACATGTGGAACACTTACAAACTATCGCGAAATGTATGCAAAACCGCAGTGAAATCGCCAAAGTTTTTGCACTTTTTTCGCAATCATCCAATTGATAAAGAGAAAACTACATAAATGTTTGCATTAATGTCGCAACTTATACTGATTTCGCAAGTTTGAACTCAATCACACTAAAATGGCATTATATCTCCATAAAGTTACGTCAAAACAACGCAAATTTTTGTATGTTTTGAAAAAATATGTTATATTTGGGTTTTGGGCTTGTTACAGAGAAGATGAACAGGGGGTGCATTTCGAGCTGGTGATATTGGAGCGGCAGGAAGTTGAAGGAGGAGTGGTGATGGTGTAGCAGAGGGGGGGGAGTTTGTGGAGGTAGAGTTCTGACCAGTGGCAACAAGAAAAAATATAGGTGTCAACATACATGTGAAAAATTAGATCTTCTTTTGGAGGGAGTACTTGCTCTTGCACCAAAAAATAACTGAGATCTCATTATTTTTTTGGTTGATTTGTAGGAAATTTAATGAATTGAATATTGCTGGTTTTTTGAAAAATTGTAACTCAATGGCTGCTGGTCAGCTTTCAGAAATCTCACCTGATCTGAATGGCTCATACTCAGCCTTACAAGAATATCTGGGTTTCATGTTTTTGCACTATGAAGTGGAATCATGGTGGGTGAGCTCAAATATTTTGCCAAATAATTACAAATTAATTTTTCACTATCTTTATGATTATAGATGATACTAAACTAATTCAAATTGCAGTAGATCTGTCTATTCAAGAGATTTAATTTTTTATAGTATGATATGTTTCTAAAATACTCCAAGAGTACCTAATTAATTAGCTATAGCATCTCTAAATTATCTGCAAAAAAACCAATGTTGTACTATATAGTAGGAGTACTATACTACTATTAAACAAATTCGGAGGAGTACTCTACATGATTGCAACGTACATTAGGTACTATAGACATCTAATATCGAAAAACGACGTCATCTCCAGAGACCACAATTGCATGTTGCCGTCCAAGTTTGCATAGTGTCCTCTCTCTAGCTAGAGAGAGGCACAGTATCATTCGTGAACCGTCTGTTCTTTAAGCGGTTTCGAGAGATTTTGAGTCCCAGTATACTCCGAGCATTACAAGACATCATCACATAAAAGTGCCAAATTTTCGTTTTTCTGCAGACAGCTGTTGATAGATTTTACGTGCGAAAACCGACTATAACAGGTCGTACATGACAGGCCTTCAGCAAGACACCCTCCAAAATTTCGTTGGTTGTCAAGATAAACGGTGATATGAAGTCTATATCAATCCTCATTCTTTTGTCATAAAAACACCGAGCACAAAAACATACAATATCATAACGAAACTTACAAACTTTCCTTCTACGATACATAGATATTTATTCCAAAAATAATTAACGCAAAAGTCACGATGGTAGAACTTAACTCAGACAACCTCTTCCTCAAGCACCAAGCCACCTCCGTTTTGACCAGCGACGCTTTCACTGACGGTTGTACCACACCTGGTGATCTTAGCGCGGCGAGCCCTACACGAGATGACGACGTGGACGTCGACCAGCTGTTTTTCGTCACGTCTTACTCCGACTTCGATAAACTTGCGCATGGCCCAAGAGGACGAACGGCCAAGCACACGCTTCGCATTTACAAGTTCGAAACCGATGGCAGTTTGGTCTTGATGCATATTTCAGGGGAGGGCAGCAGAGTGCTCAATCCGGCCTTTTCGAGGTTTCATCCTAGGTGAGGATGAGTGTTCTCACTGTACTGCTTTCACGCTGCTTCTTGTGGAAGGCGTGACGAATGCTTTCTACTATCGTTATTTATCTAAGTGTCTTCTCTTCTCACTCGTTCTTTGTCTGATCATCCCGTTATTTCCTTACAGGTTGAATGTAGTATACACATGTACAGAAGACATTGAAAACAATGGAAAAATCATCGCATATGAAATACACTCGGATGGATCACTTCTTGAAATCGGTCAAGTCGATGCAGGAGGAACATCTACCTGCTACTTAACAATAGATCGTGAGCAACGTCACCTGCTTGCAGTCAACTATTGGGATTCTTCAATAGTTGTCATCCCAATCTCCAAGCAAACCGGAGAATTCATGGGGCCCATCAAAAACATGTATGATCCTCGTGGGGGACTCGCCATGCGAGCTGCTCCTAAGAAACATGGCGGTGTCAATCATTCCAACAATGATGATTCTACCATTGCACAACGACAGGTTGACCCCCATTCTCATGCCTTGATATTAGATTCCTTTGAAGGATGCGTTGCTTATGTTCCTGATCTTGGGAAGGATTTAATTCGCGAATTTTGGTATGACATGGAAGGTGGTAAGATTGGTTGTGAGTTGAACGTTATGCCCAGTGGATTGAATACTGGAAAGCCAGATGGACCGAGGTATATTGAGTTTCATCCAAAGTTTAACGTTGCCTATGTTGTGAATGAGTTGAGCTCGACTGTGAGTAATGTGACTTGTGACTCCTATGCTGGTATTATTACCTTTACTAATGTCTAAATGTTTTCGAATATTCTAAAAGGTGGCTGTTTTCCGTGTAGATAGAGAACTCCTTTCTGAGATCGCACTTGCTGCCAAGCGCAAAGAATCCATGGACAAATTCAAGGGACGCTCCACACTCACTCTTATTCAATCCATCAAAACTGTTCCGAACGCCTTTCCTTCTCAAATGAATACGTGCGGAAGAATTTGTGAGTTGTATTTGGTATTACTCGATCCTTGCTTCTTCGATTTTATCATTGATATCTCACACGTGGTGATTCTTTTACCATGCTATGTAGGCGTGCATCAGTCAGGAAGGTTTGTTGTCGTCTCTAATCGTGGTCACGACTCTGTCACTGTGTTCCGCATCAAACAATCTAACGGTAGCAGCAATAAAACAAGTAAGGGCCTTCTTTCACTAGTTGGCTCCTTTCACACGAGAGGAGAGACTCCTCGTCACTTCCAATTCGATCACAGTGGGCAATTCTTAATCGTTGCTAATCAAGACTCTGATTCCATCGCTATCTTTTCTTTCAATATGACTTCGGGAGAGATGAAGTTCACTGGTAATGAATACCGTGTTCCTAGTCCCAATTTCGTTTGCTGTTGTCCCATGATTGATCGATATTCTGAAGATGAGTACACAAATGATGATGTTGAAAAGGTAAAATGCCACCTCCCTCGGCTGAATGATATGGTCCCTACCTCAGTAGAATTCGATTCAGCGCAAAAGAGTCCTGTAGATAGTTTGCAGCTTGAATTGGAGTTGGCTAGGAAAGAGATAGAATCTTTGAAGCGCCATGTGACGCTTTGTGGTGGTAACCTCATCTTGCCAGATCAGTAGAGATGTGACTTTTCCAAAACTTGTTTTGAGCATTAGGCATAGCAACAGGTGAAATATTCTAGGATGTAAAATATAATGAAGCTTATTCTATACTGTACATTTCGTAAATTGATGTATTGGCATCAGAATACAATGCTTGCAATGATCAACCGTTACCTCGATTATGCGAAACTTATTGGCAGCATACCCAATGTTTTCTCTTAGCATATCTGTGGGCAAACTAATCGAAATACCAAAGTTCTACTATTGTAGATTTTTACATTACGACTGAGTGTAGATTTGTCTGTCGCAGCCTCTATCATGAAAATTCTATTTTGCCACCACTATTGAAAGTTTTACTCGTGTCAGAGGCAAAGATTAGAGATGCGAAGCCGATAATAGCGTGACGTAGGAAATTAACGTAAATCTTTTGTCAAGCCTTGTACTAAGCAATGATGAGGTCAGATTACAGCAGCGGGGCAGGACTTCGCAATGGCCATGCCCATCCCGTGAGATACATTGGAGCTAGGAATAATTGTCGCAGCACATTCGGGGTTAGTTTCACGGAACCCGTTTACCTATCGCCACGTGATCGCGTACCAGAAAATGTGGGCGATCATATTTCCCGTATTTGCCACATTCTTCATCAATGGGGAATTAAGGAAGGGAAAAATATAATGCATAAGCAGTTTGCCAAAGATGTAAAGAAAGTCACTGCTGACAGTTTCAATGGAAAACTCTCACTTCTCCTAAACTGGAACCCAATTGATACTGACGTTGCTATTCCTGATGACGTTTATGAGGCCATTCATCTTCTGTTGAAACACAACCTCCATCAAGCCACAAAAGATGGTACAGCATCTTCTTCTATAGAGACCATTGATTTCATCAAGGAAAAGTATAATGTCAATATACTTCATCCACCGTACTATCTACTGCGAGGAGAAAGAAGACTTAAACCGGCATTACAAGAACTGGATGTGGCAACAGAGGAACTTGACCCTCTTCAAAGGTTTCAGTATCATGAGAAAGATCTGAAAGATATCCTTCGAAAGCAGTATTCATTTCAGCCTGTGACGGAGTTTCCATCAAATTTTTTCAGTGCCTTGGCCTGCTATGAAGCTATTCACAATAGTCTCCAGTGCCTCTCGTGTGGAACATCAGAGTCATTACGTTGGAACTCTGCCTTATTGACACTTTTCTGCAAGCTTGTTTGCCGAGAATGTGGAAGTGTCTATGAAATGGCATCTGTTTATGATAGCTTAAATGTGAAGAAGACCTTCCGCAACAAGTCTGTGTTCCGAGGTTCTTACGCTCATTTCTATGAACTGAAACGTTATTTAGCTATTAATACTAGTAATTCAAATACAAAAAGAATGTTTATACTTTTTGTAACAAGATCTTCAAGGGATTTCAGAGTCAATGAACTACCAGTTTACGCCGCTGAGATAGAAGGAGCGTGGCTCAACTTAAATATTGACTCATTTAACCCAAAACGCATTCGAATCAAAAGTAGGGTCATGTTAGAGCCATTGCTTAATGGACATCCTTGGTTCTCGGTGTCCGTACCACAAGACATGTCTTTTAATAAAGTAATGATTGAGGCATTTCATAGCTACTATAATGGGGAGCAATCTTCTCCTTTCAGTTTACACCCCTTATCGCTCAAGTCAGAGATTCAACAAAAAATGAGTCAGTTGTAGAGCGCATCATAGAGATGTTCCCAAATGTGACTCGAAGTAAGATAGAGGAAATTTCATTCATGGGTACAAAAGACATGGATGATCAAACTCTGTGGGAAGTGCTCTATACTACTCTTTCAGATTATCTTGCGGATAAGTCATTCTCATTTAGCAGCTTATTGAAGCAAAGAGAGGGCCGTCTAAAGGTGGCTCAGTTTGAGTGTAATTGTTGCTTTGAAGAATACGATTTTGAGGAAATGGTTCATTGCCGAGCGAAGGGTCACATTTTTTGCAAGACATGCCTTCAAAAGCACACGGAAAGCTTAGTATTTGGTGTTGGTAACTTTGGTTTCAAGGCCAACCCTACAAACGGTAGTAAAGAGAAAGCTTATGAAATCTTATGCATGCATCATTCAGAATGTACTTCTGGATTCAGTGAAGATCAATTGAAGAGGGCTCTTCCTAAAAAGGTGTGGTATCATCATTTTCCTTAGATTTCCCAAATACTTGCTTTACCAACTTGATTAAAATCCAATACATTTACTGCACAGGTTATGAATGAGTACAATAAGTTACAATTCTCGATTATGATTGAAAATACAAACATGGATGGTGTATCAAAGTGTCCTAGATGTGAATACATCGCCTTTGCTGATGAATCATTATTAACCTTTGATTGCATCAATTGTAACTTCAAATCCTGCCGAAAATGTGGTGAGGAAGATCATCCAGGTATTCAATGTGATCAAGTGGAAACTACAAATCAAACTTATGGAAGGACAGCTGTAGAAGAAGCGATGGCAAATGCGAAAATACGAAGATGCCCCAGGCCTAATTGTAGAAAACCTTTCTTAAAAGCAGATGGTTGCAACAAAGTAACCTGCAGGTAAGTTAGGATCATATAGAACAGGAATGACGTCCATCAAACCAGCTCATGAATTTTATCTTTTCAGCTGCGGGGCATTCATTTGCTACATTTGTCTGAAAGAGATAGATAAAGATGTTGCATATAATCATTTTTGCCAAACTGCTCATTGTACTCACGAATTTTGCAACAAGTGTTATTTATATGCTAATGCAGAAATTTATGATGAAACAAAAATGAAGGAAGCAGCAGAGCATGCAGCGAAATCAATCCGTGAGAGCAGTGGAGTTGAGGTGGACTTAAATTTACTTAAAAAGTCCTCTTTGAGAGGCATTAGTCATGCATGTCATTAGCAAATGAAGAGTTCAACTTAAGATAGACCTGTATTATTGAGAGATGATTTCATATATTGAAAAGATTGTTGCCAAAACCAATGCCCTTGATTCAGTCCAATTTATTGTAATCTTGTTTGCCACTGAGTTTGTAGATACCCATATAGCTTCTATAGATGTAAAGAACACTTGATTGCAGTAGATCATATCCATCTGATACTCACAACTCTTTTGTCTTGGCTAGTTTCTTTTGTAATGCGCTTTCATCACAGTAGTTTTGTTTACAAGAATCTAATTTAATGAAAAATCATATTGCATTATCACTGTAAATAACTGAACAAAAGTGGTAGACTAGATGTCTATTCAATTGCCGCATAAATAGCAACTCTGCATGGGGCAGAAACACTGACACCTCTTTCAGCATTGCTGGAATTTTGTTGGACCCTTGGTAACATTAAAAATCTAGCTGAAATAATAGCCTGAATTCTTGATACAACTAGTATCACATAGCAATTACATATATTCTGGTCATTTCACAGATAGTTGCCTTTTTAGCTTTGTCTTTTTTCGTTTGTAGGGATGTGATCTTGTACACAGCTGGGTCCCCGTGATTACCAATATACTCATCCTTTTCTATGAACTTCCATTGACATCACCTGCATGTTTTAGGCAAAAATAGTTATTGGTGAAATGGTCTAGGCTGTCTATAGAAAGGAATGATACAGCTTCTTCAATTGAGCAGCAAAGGTTATGGAAATCCCTTGTGATCTTCTCTCTATCCTGCTTGGAAAGGGTGTTGTGGTAGGTATAGTTGAAGTAGCATCTTCGTCTTACGTAGATTTTTCATGCAATTTTCGGACCATAATTTGATTGGCAAGCATCATATTTTATAAGTAGATGAACAGTTGGCTTCCTTGGTGTAGATGTACACTCAAGGGCTTATCAGTGTGCCAGAACAATAGTCTGATCAAGCTTGGCTTGAACACATACGTGGATACTTGTAACAGTAGCATCTGGATTGTCAAGAAATTGAGGACAAAAGATGCTGTCTGGAGACTCCAATATGTTCTCTATTCGCACTGTTTTATCCATATCCGTCACATGAGCACTATTTAAAGTGAAAGCTTCATGTGGCAGAGTGGAGGTGTCATAGATCTGACTGGGCATGTGTGATTTTTTGAATCCTCCATCCATTCCGCTATCCTTCTGAGTCCTGTGATTTTTGTGCATCAGTCACTTCTACGGATCTTGCAGGGGCTACAAAGTTGTAGGACAGATCTGCATGATCTATGGGTTCCTGGGTTTCTGTTTTTCATGCTTGCTGTTGTGCAGCATCAGTGGCTCTACATGTGTGGTAACTTCCAACAAAAGGGCTTGACCAGCGGGCTTATTCTTATCTCAGTCTTGGAGCAAGATCATGCGACATTTGTGGTCATTGCTTTTACCACTAGCAGTCACTTTGGAAAGAGCTTGAGTATTGGATTCGTTGTCATCCAAGTCTTCCAGTGAGAATCTGGCACGTCTTTTTCCACTGTCACATTTTGATTCATTTGTAGTGAAGAGATATTACATCTTTGACTAGAAAGATTGACATTTTCCTGGCTCTCTCAGCCTTCTACCTTGATATGTTAAGGAAAGTGTATGCACAGAGCCTGTTGGTATTCTGGAAGTCTTATTGATTTTCCCATGTAATACGTTGACATCTACTTTGACAATGTACACAAATAGGTGGAAAGCATCATGTTCAGATCTGTTACGCCCACCTGCCTGTAAGCAGCGGTTAGTATATATAGCTGCCTGATGGAACCTCACTAGCCCCTCTGCTCTATTCTTGCCCCAGTTCTCAAAGAATATCAGATGCTCTAAATAAAAATGAATGTGACAAGAATTGACATCAGCCAATTGCAGGGATCTTAGTATACACTGTTTTCATAATAAGAGTGGAGATGATGACTGTGGCCATCATATTGACGTTCTGCATATAGCTCTGAAAGAATAGTGCTGACGCTGACAATCTTGAGGTTAGGGTGGTAATCTCAAAGGAGAGGAAACAGCGGAGCAAGGCACAAACTGATTTCAAGATGGGTTTTAAATGATTTGTGTCCCAGTTGCAAAGGCTCAGCGAGTTGTGGTATATATTTCCTGATATGCTCCCCACTAGTGAGAGGAGACCAGTCTAGACATGACAAGTTCATTAAAAGTTTCCTGAATCTCTCCATAGCCAATGAGGGGAAAGTAGCCCACTTACTATTTTGAGTAGGAAGGGGAAATCATCCATGATGCTGTTATAGTTGGGGCAGTTGTGTCCACTGGAAGTGTAGTAAGATATATCTTCTTTACCTCCTGTAAAGATAGTTTACTTCCCTGTACATTGGATGAGGGAGTCACCATGATCAGATTGATTGTACTAAGAGAATGACACCAATTGTTCAAGATGGAGAGCATCGCATAGATGACGAGGGAGATTAGCTTTGAGTCCAGGCGTTGTGTTACTATGGCTGACACAGGCACATTGATAGATGTGTCTCCATCCGGAGTGAGGTCTCGAATGAAAGAAATAGACTTTGTCATCTATGAAATACCCATGTGGAGGATGTTGCTGTATCACCTGAACTCTTTTCTTTCTTAATTCTGTTGAATGCACAGAGGTAGCCTTTGGGGATAGCTTCTTTATTGGTTGAAATGAGCCTTTATCTTGTTGAAGGAAGCTGTAAGGATAGTCCTCCAGCAATTTTCCTAGCGTGATGGGAGGTACATCTAAAGAGGTATTTAGAATGACGATGCAGCATTGCATTAACAAAGCTATTCAATATTGAATAAGTAGGGACGGTATCACAGAGGAGGATTTAAGTGAGAAAATTAGCTGGCAGATATTGCTGTTGAAGATAGTATCATTGTAAACTCAGATTTTATTACACGAGAGAGTAGGGTCCATCTTATGGTTGTCGCTGATGGAATCCCTAAAAGTGGTGTCTTTTATGACTGGTGAATGTCATTCAACTTTGCAATGAGCATGCAGAAATGTCCTTTTCTGCCTAGAGGGAGTCGCATGGTGAAAGTTATCCCAGGCGCAATTATGAATAGAGAGGTTGTGTGCATCCGCTGAGGTGTGACCTGGAAGAGGAGATAAGGTTGTGGATTCACTCATTGTGTGTTTCTCTGCGCAGTCTCTTACGTTGTCACGGATAAGTGTATTGTGGAGGGTCTGAGTAATAAGATTTCTTGTTTGAAGTGAGGCATAGCCAGATTATAGCCACCACATATCCATTGATATCCGTGATAATTTCCGCGATGTTGAGCACTTGCTTATGAGAACACTGTAATTTCTAGGCATGGATACATCACTGCTAAATGAACAATGAATGAAGTAAAGTGTTCTTCTGGGAAGGACTCATAGAAGAGCATGGATTCAAACTTGACCTAGGTTAGGTGGAGGCCAGTATATCTCACAAAAACGTCATATGCTAGGGAAGAGTAGTTATAGGACATAATTTTGATCCAGCAACCAATAGCCGAGGTGGAAGGGGTGTCACCAAGGATGTCAGGGAAGGATTTGATCAAATCTGAGATACAACCCCAAAGATTACAATCACCATCCAAATCTCCTGTTGTAAGTACCTGGTCATACCAGATATTGCCACGCAGTGTAGAATGAGGGATTTGAGATAGTTTAGTAGTAGGCGTGATTGTACATAAGTCTTTTGAGATTGAATTCCTTTTATCTGCCTGATGGTGTTAGTGGTATGATTCTCGGGATCCGAGTGTTCATGCAGTGGTGAAGATGGTGACAGTGTCAGGTCAGAAGTCATCGGTAAGAGTTCTGGATTTTGTTACAGACAGGACTCTTGCACAGACTACATGGGATTAGATGACTAGCTGTTCGTTTTTGTGAGTGAGATTGCTGGTTGGGGTGTAAGAGAAAGTGTCTTTACCTTTTTGCGGAACTTCTGTTTGAGTAGAGCTGTGGTTGAGTCTGGCAACTAGGTTCTTAGTAGATTCTTTCTCCCAAACTGGGAGAATCACTGCACACGGCGTGTTGGAGGTCTTCTGTGTTGGGGGGTATTGGACATGCTGAGGAGGGGATTCTGTGCGTTTGACGCATGGTGGAGGCACTAAAGTTGATGGTACACACTTACTGTGCGAGTGTATGGGAGATTTGGGGTGTGATTGTTCTCTGGAGATAATACTCCTTTTCCATGCAGTTTACTGTCAGAGTGGGGTGCATAAGGTACGGAACGCGATGCATAACTCCTTTGTAGAGGTGTCCATGCTTGCGAAGGAGCTGATATACCCTGCATGTAGTGCTTGCGTGTTTCAATGTGTGTAGATATCAATTTGCACGCACTAACTTGTGATATTTGTTTTAACTGTGAGACCAACATACAATGTTGAATTAGAGGTTGCAGACAAGAGAGCGAAACTAGTACTACCAGAAAAGCGACTTGAGGATGTAGTCGTCAGCGGTGATGCACCCTACAAATGTGACTGGGAAGGGTGAGGATGCAGTAGTTGATGAGACAGTCGTGCGACCATAAAGCTTGACATGTCAGTATAAGCTATCAACTTGATGCGTAGAAAAGAGGGGGCGTGACCACAATGCGACATCTGAGACAAATATCTAGCATTATTCGCCTGAGAGGTTGTACCCGAAGGGACAGCAACACATGTGTGATGTTTGCGAAAGATTGGTGAGGCACCGTGAGTAGAGGCATGGATTAGAGAGTGCCTGGATAAGCCTAGTGTTAAAGTGTGACCATTACGATGCCTGAGTAGAAGTTGGTGCGGCAGTGCGGCAATTGCTTGAGTACGAGCCACCAAGAGCGCTTATGCATGGTGTGAGTGGTACAAAGCGATATTTGCATAGTGGGAGTAATAGTGGCACAACAATGTGATGAGTGTGTGAAAAGTTGAGCTCAACCAACGCAGCTGTGGCTTAAGTGGCAAATACTGCTCTGTGGCATTGTGAACCGCTGATGTCTATGATGCCTTCTATATAGATCAACCTTGCTCATGGCTACGACACTCGTGCCGTCAATTATCAATGCCGTGATGAAGAAGTACGATTCAATGAGTTCCAATGCTGCTCTGGTTATATCATTGACTGTGCTGCTAAAGTATGTTAAATTGTAATAAGTTTGATGACACGTGCCCAGCGCTCCCAGAACTGAGCTCACACAGGCACGACGAAAGTGAAATGTGATTTCCTCTGCAGATGGTACACGGTGCGGAGGAACTGAATCGATCACTTTTGTATAAACCCTGGACTCCCATGCACCGACAAAGTAGACCTCGTGAATGGGGAGTGAGCCTACTACATCAAGAAAAGCGCCATCGAAAAACAGTCATCAGTGGTGAGGTGAATGATGCATGTGACTGGGAGTAGTACGGTCCCAGTAGACAAAGAGAGAATAACGCAAGCACAATCTTAAGATGAAAGTGTAAGCTCCCAAATCGAAATGTTGGAGTAGAGAGGGGTGCTTTTGAATGTGACAGGTGCGAACGTGTCCACCCAGTGTTACAAAGCACAGTTGGAGTAGACATGGTGCGGCGGTGCGACAGGGTTTGAGAAGGTGTAATCGATAGTACTTTCACACGACTGCAATAAGAGTTGCAGTCTTCGAAATAGCTGTGGTTGATTATATAGTGCCTGTGCAATCTAAGTGTCAAAAACGTTTGTACAGTTAGAGTACAAGCTGTTTCGGCAGTGCAACAAGTACTTCAATAGATGACACTTGGAGTACACTTGAGTAGTCAGTGAGGTTGAGTACAGCATTTGCATACTCGCAGTAGAAGTGGCATAGCGGTGTGAGGAGTGTGAAAAACGTTGAGGTCAATACAAGTATCTGTACAGTAATCTCTCGCATAAGTCCGCA
>JALLAW010000218.1:0-15721 GCA_036939535.1 Cyclotella kingstonii | reverse complement strand
TATAATATTATTACTACTATAGATCTAACGCGTCTTTCCACCTGTATTTCCGCGAGTCTAGGGTTTATAGGATAGGTACGATAGTATGTAGTATACATGAGCACGATTGTAGATTGTATGTGGTACTTACTTACGAGAGTGCAGATAAACAGAACACTGCAAAATGAACTAATGTCACTATCACAGCAGTGCTACTGCTGCACTGCATCTGCTTATGCAAAAATAGTCTTTAAAACGTGGAAAAAGACAGTTGCAACCTTATAGTTGTAATGATGGTCATGTACAATCTATCTGGTCTTTACTTTTTTCCCACCAAGACCAAAGATCCACAAATTTAATTCTGTCAGTCTTGTTTAAGTTCCGCTGAATTTCTAAAATAATGAGTCAAAGGCCTTAGGTACTGCATTTTATTTCTCAAATGCATGATAGAGTCATCCAATCTGTGAGAACCCAGGAGTCAGAGTTCTTGCTCCCTGTTCCACATACTTTCTTTTCCCATTACTATTCTACTCCTGTTTGTTTTTGACTAAATCTATGTAGGACCGTCTCTTTGGACAATTCCACCGTTTGCTTACATTTTTTTTTGATTTGACAAAAGGTCTATGTCTTGCCAATAAGCATCCCCTCACTTTTCTGATCCGTTTTTGATACAGTCAGAGCACCATGTCCTACAAAAGAAATTAAAAGACATCTTCACATCTATATAATTAATGCCCTTCTCCAAGGCAAAGCACCTCCAGTGACTCCTCAAGAAGCCTACCCGACCCTTGCCTCGTCTCACATCAAACGTGGGTTCTATCCAAGGCCTCGTGTAAAGCGTGATTTTACCACGACAATGTATAGAAAACAAAAAGAGTAGAGATTGAATCCTATTTTCCTTCTTTTTTGGGGATGAAAAAAGTGATGCATCTCTTTCCTCTTTAGAAGGCAATCCCTGGGAATCGAACTCTGACTATAACCAAGTCAAAAACGCAAGAGGTGTTGATGAGGTCCGAAGGATCCCTTACATTGAATGGAAGACATATAAACAAAAGCATGGGGACCCATAGGTGAAGAGAGCTCAAGTTTTGGAGAAGAGAAGGAAGAATGCCGAGAAACGGAGGTCCCGACAAAGAAGGTCTCAGAGATAATGATATGTCTCTAAGGGGATCTAAAAACACTGATTGACTGTATATATGTTTGATAAATGTTTGATTATAAATGCTTTACAAGTGATAACATTTAATTCCAACTTATGCTGAAGAGTTTATCCCTAATGGCACTCTGGCCCATGCGCGGGGATGCTGCAATCTATGGGATCTAAAAAGACTTAGGTCTGCCAATCTGTTCAGTTAGACTTAAGTGGTAATTCAATAAGAAATTATTATTTTTATACCTACATATTTAATGCTCATTAAATTACAAATATACCTACATTTATAGACGATATTGGTATTAGTCTTAACTAAAACTATAGGACATGAGTAAAAAGAAACTTTCTATGAATGAAAGATAATCCATCTAGCACAGGGAAAGAGCCTAGATAATCAGAGGAAATTCGATGCTCATATCTCCCCAGATCCTCTTCCATTTGGCCCTGCACTCTGTACTCAATGTAAAGTTCATATCAATTAAGCACTCCCTCACCAATCCTTATTCATATGCTTGATATTTCAGTATGTTCCCTCTTTTCTCAATTTTATCTGTCTCATCACCAGCTGCAAACTCAGCCACACCAGCATTAGTGACAGCCTCAATAAGAGACTTGACCCCAGTGATGTCATTTTTGATACTCGGTATTGATTAAAGAAACCCCAGATCTAAGACCTTAAGATTTGAGAACTGGTAGGAGGGGGAGCTGATTGAGGATCTAAAAATGGATGTTAAGATACATAATAGTTTGTTAAAAGCTACATCATCTTGAGAATGTGCACAGGACTATTTTCCTGCTGCAGGATAATCTTGTAGAGGAAACTTTAAGAATATTTGCCTCAATTGCTGACAGGACCTATTTGATGAGGAAGTCCTCCTAGAGATTTTTTGACACCTGTGCTGGCCTCTTGTACGATTTCTCCCCTCTAGTGCATACCATCTAAATAGTTGAAATACTCTTTATTTGAAATCCCAGTGATTGCGTCGAAGTACAACTTTTGGAGAGGGTTCCACAGAGAATCGGCAATAGCATCGAAAACATGACGTTGGCAATGTGAAGATTCTTTTTCACTGCTGTTTATAGATCTTCTTAGCGGGAAGTAATCTCTCTACTTAATTTTAGTCATATTGAAGCACTTTTTGTTGACAGAAACAAATTTGTAATGACAAAGAAATGTAGGCTTGTGAATCTAAGTAGAACATGCTGGAACCTAGAAGGTTTGTTTTTTGTCTCAAGGTGAGTACACTCTAGGGTACACTTCTGAGTCATCAAATCTCCCTAAAGTGTAAGAGACAAATCAACACTCTCTTGGACCTTCCAAGCGTCTTTGTGACTATTGATTGAGTTGTTTTTGTGAGTCAAGGTGAGTACACTCTAGAGTACACTTGTGAATCATCGAATCTCCTTAAATTGAAGGAGGTGACTCAACACTGTTTGGACCCTCCAAGAGTATATGCAACTATCTGTTGAGTTTTTAGTCTATTTGAGATGAAGGCCTTCTAGGTTGTTCAAATAGTTAGAGGACTTCTTGCAGCTATTAGGCGTCTTGGATCCTGCATCAATCACATGACCCTTTTTACTCAAAATTGAACATGAGACCAAAAAACATCTAAGTCCACTCCAACTTAAACATAGATTGTTGATGGAGTGTAACAAACCCCATAGAAGCCTCCCATCCCTCATTTAGAGGAGCAACTCATAGACAATGATCTCATGCTCATTGTGTGATGAGACACAGCATGATTCACAAGTGACTTTATGACATATTTGTCCTGGACAGAAAGGCAGGCAATATGGTGTAAGATGGTTATGACTTGCAGCGTCAGCGATGAATAAAAAAGAAGTTCCAATGCAATAAGGGTAAAAGTAGAGTATTGTGTGTATGCGTGTGGTGGTGGGGAGAGTGAGGAAGGTAATGATTGTGGGCAGAGGCAGTGGAGGTATGTCTGTGTGGAGTATGGCTTCTGGTCTTGGCAGCGAGTGGACAGTGGTGAAGCATGGTCAAAAAATCTGTTACCTGATATGATGTGTGGCACTTTATCAGGATTAATAAAGGCCATATTTTTGTCAGCCCAAATTTCAAATTTTGGGACAGTACCTAAGGTTTGCTAAGAAGATTTTAGACAGCCTCATCCTAATTCCACTAAATTCAAATGATACCACTCCCATGAAATAGTGTTTCTCTGAAGTGTTTCTACACTGCCAATAATTGGCTAATTTGATAAATCTTATTTTGCATTGAACAGCTTGTTTAATGTAGATTAATAGTGCATCAAAATTTTGAATTCCTTCTGAGTTTCACTGTAGCTTGGAGGTGATTCAGAACTTAGCTGAAAAATGAATTATCTTTTTTAATAACTTCCTATGATTTTGAACACCAGACTATTTTCATTGGAAAAATGTGGAAAAAGTAGTATGGTACATATTTTCCTCACAAGATAATATTTCGTCAAAGTTTAGGGCAGCTGAAAAAAATATCAGTGCAAAAAATCAGAGTATAAGTACGTACTATACTAAAGCAAACACAAGATTCCAAATCTCCCGTTGATCACAGACCATCTGTTTCTTACCTCAGATACAGATGCATTTGCGTCTTCTTTTGTGAGCGACTTCTCATCTGAATTTTCACCAACGTCTCACAACTATTATTATTATAGAGTACAAAAGTTAATACTTTTATTCATTTCATTGTTATCCACTCCTAAGATGTCGCATATGAACGTTGCTATGATGACATCGGGAGGACTGGCCCCGTGTCTTTCCTCCTCCGTCGCCTATTTAGTTGAAATCTGGGCTAAAGCGTTGAAAGAGGGAAAGATTTCAGGTTTGACCATTCGCATGTATATCGATGGTTACAAAGGTATTCTCACAGGAGATTCAACAATCATCTCTCCCGATGTTTATGATGACTGTGTATATCTTCATGATCTGGGAGGAAGTCCAATAGGAAACTCTCGTGTGAAGGTAAGAAGTTATGTTAAGGTTTCTTCATCTTATCATTTGTTTTCAACTCAAAGCATTTGCCGAAACTTCTTCTTAATATCATTATTGACACTTCATTTTTCAGCTGACGAACGAAAAAGACTGCATCGCACGTGGATTTGTGAAAGAAGGCGATACTCCTCTCGAAGTTGCCGCTCAACAACTCATTAAAGACCGCATTAATGTTCTTCATACTATAGGTGGCGACGACACAAGCACTCAGGCTGCCAAGCTTTCTGCATACATTCTTGAGAAACATGGCGGGAAAGTCATTGTGGTCGGTATGCCAAAAACTATTGACAATGATGTCTTTCCTATTGTTCAAACCTTCGGTGCTGATACTGCTGCAGAGCAGGGAGCTCTATACTTTAGAAATATTGTGAGCGAAAGTTCTGCAAATCCTCGCATGCTCATCATTCATGAAGTTATGGGACGTGATTGTGGATACCTCACTGCTGCTACTGCAAAAAAATACAGAGAATCTTTACGATCCATCAAGTTTGTTGGTCCGGGATTCACTACAAGTAGGATGTCTCGTGATATCCATGCCATTTGGATACCTGAGCTTGTGATCAACATAGAAAAAGAAGGTGCTCGTTTGAGGAAGATCATGGATGAATATGGAAGTGTGAACATTTTTATTAGTGAAGGAGCTGGAGTAAATGACATTCTCGTGGAAATGGAGGCAAAAGGAGAAGTGATCCCTCGCGATGCTTTTGGACACGTGAAACTCGATAAGATCAATCCCGGAGTGTACTTCTCTAAACGTCTTGCTTCTCTTGTACTGGCCGAAAAGACAATAGTTCAGAAATCTGGATACTTTGCGCGTTCCGCTGCTTCCAATGCGTTTGATCGTAAATTGATCAGGGACTGTGCAGAAATAGGCGTTCAGAGTGCTATTGATGGAGTTCCGGGTTGCATGGGGCAGGACGAGGATATGGAAGGAACTCCAATCAGAGCCATTGAGTTCGAAAGGATTAAAGGTGGGAAATTGTTCAACACTGAAATCCCTTGGTTCAAAGAAATGTTGAAGGAAATTGGCCAGATAGAATAATCATTCTTCTGACTTCTAGCATAAATGTTGCGTAAATGGCTAAACGTATCTAATCTAAGAAATATGTTCTTACTTCAGTAATGTTCACTCACATCGAAAGCACTGTACGATTAGAGGAGTTTGTACAATAATATATTTTTAAGCTTGAAATAATTTTGTGCTACTTTGTCTCAATTTTTAAGTTATAAACTGTTACTCATGTGGTGATCAGGTAACAACACAACCATTGAAAGTCAGTCAAAAACACAAATCGATTTAGAAAACATCTATGTTTTACTTTCGACCGACGGTTTCAATATTCTGCATGAGTTCAGCAACTTTGTCGTCAAGTCTCTCCTCTGCCTCTTTTTGGAGTTTGGCGAATTCCTTCTCATAATCAGTATCCTCGGCTCTGACCATAGTTCGGGAGATTATTGGCCTGTACGTCGTACGAAATGGGAACACACAAAAATAAAATAGTCAGTGATTTCTCTGAATCCAAAAGGAAAATGCTAGAGTGCGCATGCAAAACAAGAGACGATTATCGATAGGAGATGAAAACACATGTACGCAAAAAAATATTCCGACAAAGACTGTCAGGAAGGATGAAAATGCAAATCAAAAAATTGAACAAAGTTACTATATGGATAAATTAAGGCTGGATCAATTTCTCATGTAAATTGAATACTCCAATGCGAGTTTCGTGTATCGATGACAGAGAAACCACTCATGGGAGCAGCATTCGAAAGATGGAAGCTCAGTGACACATCAACCATAATAGAGTTATGAGACAGCACTGGCAATGAGCAATAAACTAACCTTGCAGCGGGAGAAAAGGCTGATGCACAGGCAACCATGGCGAGGATGATGATGGATTTGAACATGGTGGCTGTGTTGGTCTTTCTCAAGAGGAAGTTCGACTGTGTGGTAATATTTTCAGATCTCTCGTTTCGACAAAGTTACTACGTACGTCAGGTAGTACGTATGTATAGTGCATATGTACTATTCTTTGTAGGCATGCAATGGAAAACGGGGTGACAGACAGAAGGACACATTGAACAAGAATCTTGAGAGAAAGATGCGATGGCACCCACCTCTAGTTTCAAATGGTGGAATGAAAATCCTGATCTCCCACGTTCTTGGCATTTGTCCTCTATAAGTGAATGTCCGCTAGGATATTCATCGATTCATGGAAAAATGACTCGGTGTAATGCAAAAGCCATTTGCCGAAAGGTCAGAATGCAGAAAGCCATACTTCATGACACATCTTCTCTGTCAACAACAAAGTATAGAAAGCACCAACATTCATGTAACCTATTCAAAAGAATTAATTGTACAACGCTATTAGTAGCCTGTGGATACTTCAATCTATTAGATATACAAATGAAAAATCAATTGGTCGAAGGGTCATTTCTCGCTTCGTCGCCATCATTTTGGTATCGTTCTCTGAGAAAGGTACCACAGGTAATTAGTTCGAATGACAGACGGAATGATTTTCAACGACACAATTTCTTAGTCAATCCATCATCACATATAACATATTCTGAATGTACCATGAATGGAGTGTCATTGCCGTCTGTTTTGAATATATCAAGATCAAACGCAATGAATTATATACCCTCTTCCATTTCTACTGAGAAGAAAGCTCAAGGTCATAAATTAGAGTCTCAAAATCAAAGATATTCTTTAACAAATTGTTCAAACAAACCATGGAATGCAAATCGTAGCACATCCCTGAGAACTCAAATGAAGATACAATCTGCAGCATCAACATCAGCATACACAAGATATTCCAATCCAGTTACAATCGCTCACTCTATACTGTGCACGCTATTGGGTACTCCTTCAACAGAGTGCAATGCAGCAAACATAGTATGCGCACTAACACTTAGTGCCAAAACTCTTGGTGGGAAAAAAACGGGAGAAAGCAAAGAGATGCTAACAGAAGATTTTAGTAAATCTTTACGCGAAACGCTGGACATTCTGCAGTTGCTGCTCGATGAACGTAAACTGACTCCACGTCAGCTTTGTAATTCAGCCTGGGCTATCGCTAAGCACGTCGATTTTGATGAATCACTCTACTCTCGTGCAGCTGATAGACTTGTATTAGTCAAGGAGAACTGCAATAACTATTCAACTTGGGATTTGAATAAAGCTCAATTAAATGGAGATGACATCGATTCATGTATTGATAAAGTCTTGAACTCGATTGCAATTTGCATGATTGAGCACTTAGAAATGATTCATGGAAGCTACACCGATCAGAATAAAGGAAAAATTGTGAAATCTGGCGAATTGTGCATGTTGATGTGGGCCTTTGCTGTTGCAAAACCTAGAGATCGTCCTCCTGGGTGGGAACGACCTCGTCAAGTGGAACAGTTATCTTCCGCTATCAATCAGTCGAACGAGTCGCAAAAGAAGATTATGAAATGTGATGATGGCAGCGACGAAGGATTTGCGACGTTTGTTGACGATGTATCAGGTTTTCATTCAGCCTTGAATTTTTCGGATGAAGCAAAAAGCAGTCAGTGTACAAGTGTTACTAGTAGGCTATTTAATGCTGTTGCTATTGCGTTTTGCCAACAAGAAGGCGGTATAAAAAACGAATATACTTTGTTGCAAGATTGTGCATGGAATGAACTCTCAAATATTGCCTGGTCCTTCGCCACGCGCGGTGCATGTGGTACGATTGAGTCAGAGGAAATGATGGTTCTTTTGGCGAAAGAATGTACGCGCCGAATAAGACTTTCGATCCAATCGCAACAGATATCTTCCAACCGATCACATGACATCCTACCTAGAGATGTAGTGCAAATTGCTTGGGCACTGGGAACTATGGAATCTGACAATGTCTCAGTTGGAGATGCTTTCGTTTTCCTTGTGGATGCCATATGTGAGTATTGGAATGTCGAAGTCGATGCAAATCAGAATTCTCGTCGTCTGCAAAAATGGAAGTGCGCAGATTTAGTTCAGTTAGCGACAGCATTGGCTCACGGCCGCCTGGATAATAGATCATTATTGGCTGCTATATATAGGGAATCACTTGATAGATTACGCAAGTTTTCTGAAAAGGATAGGTCCCGATTTTCCACGTCAGAAATCTCTATTTTGCTGTGGGTACAAGCAAGATTGTACCTTACACAGAAATATGGCGATGAATTTGGAGAGTTCCCAAGATTAGCATGTCATGCAGTGCTTCAACAAATTCAGAAAACATCAACGCACTATTCTGAACTGAAAAATGATGCTTCAAACAAGTTATATTCAATAGCCAGTATGCGCGAAATTGGACTCCACTCTCAGGAACAAGCAAATCTGGCATGGTCTCTCACTGTTCTTAACGAGTATGACCAAAATGTAATATTGTTGCTTCAAAACATTTTTCACGCTGCATCATCGATGAAAGAGGGTATCATACAGCTTGAACATGCACATCAATTGTGGCAGTCATTCTTTATTCTTAGCAAAGAGTGTCCTTCTGCAGTAGAATTCGTTCCAAAAGAGTTCAGTCAATACCTTCAACAAAAGTGGAACATCGAAAAAAGAAGAAACAAACAGAGTAGTAGCCGGCATAAAGCTATTAGCCGATTACTCGACCTCATGAGAGTAGCACACCGAAATGAATATGACGAAGATGTTGACGTAGCAATTGTTTTGGAAGAAGAGAGTGGTTGGACTCATACAGCAAAAGGTAATTTCAAAGAGAATGGAGCGTGCTTGAAAGTTGCAGTTGAGTTTGATGGGCCTCATCATTTCACTGTCTTGGCTTCGACTGGTAAGGATATATCATTAGTGAAGAGTGGTGCTAAGGTAACTCCAAGAGTGCTCGGGCATACTGTTTTGAAATATAGACTTCTCAAAATGAAAGGTTGGACTGTTGTTCGTATTCCATATTATGAGTTCGACAAAATTCCGTACTGGGCTAGCATGGAAAGACAACGCTACCTTCAACGGGCCCTCAAAACACATGATAAGATTCAGTTCAGTGATGCAGATGTTTCAGAATATCAAGCCATGCCTCAAATTCGTCATTCTAGATTTGACTAATATGTACGACATTCCTCTCATACAAAACAATTTTTTCGGAATCAAAATAGATGTATTCAATTTAGAGCAGGCTCATTACAAAGATAACTCTATAAAAATGTACAATAATACAGCATCTGTCACAGGGTAATTTCACCGTCTCTGACCTGCAGGTTACGTGTTAGCCATCATTCAACTACTTGCAACTGCATCATTAACATTGAACCCAAGAAGCTTCAGTGTTTTTACAAATACATCCTTGCGTTCCACTCCATTAAAATCTGCGCCTTCAAAACATGGAGGATTGTGACATCCTTGAGTAACGACCCCCGATACTTGATGTATGAAGGACCAATCTTTGAACCCGCCGTCAACAAATTTGATTAGTTCTTGCATGTAGTTAAATTCACCAGCATCATATGTTTGGATATCCATGACCCATCGGAAAAGTCCTGCGATCCAGTTAATATCGGGATATTTTTCATTGGTGCAAACTGCACTAGGATCTTTACAAAAATCAATATCAGGAAACATGGACGGTCGACCTTGATCGGCGGCTTTTTTACCAAGAAAGTAGTTTAATTTTCCATATTGACACACACCACGCGTTTGTAGGACACCTCTACCCCACCAACAGCATCTGAGTCAGGTGAATAAACAAGTGAATATTACCAGTAAGAAGATGAATAAACAGGACGCACACATTCATCATCAATCAATGCCTTCCATTGCTCACCCCTCTACATCTGTTCTTCCCAATGCATTTTGTACTGGACCATCTCTGTTCTCGGTATTGGAAACATAATCCCAAAAGCCAGTAAACCCATCATAATCCCCCGTCGGTCCACAATAGAGTGCATCTGGACCTCCTCCTTTAGCGCCTACACTTGCATCTCCGCCCTGTTGGAAACGCATGGAATCATCAACCTCACACGCATACTTTTCCTCTCCTTCCGAACATATTGTTTTGTTCTGATAATCCATTCCATTTTGTCCACAAGCATTACTGATAGGGAGTACTCCCTGAACAATATCACTATTTACCTCATCGCATGACCCATATTTGATAGAATCGACAAAGCTTTGCGATAAAAATGCTGCTATGTTGACGAGACCATAGACGCGTCCATTCGGCACGTTTGTAGGTTTTTGACCAATGTAAAAAGATTGACCATTAATTGGGGTAATGATCATTTTATGAAGACTCGATTTGAAATTGTAGTAAGTAAAGGCAGGATTGTAGGTGGAGAGTGATTGTTCCCCTCCCTCTCGTGGCGTCAAGAGTTCTCGAGAGATTGCTATTTTATTGGCATCAAGATGAGCATCTATGACATAAATTCCTTCCAAAACGTCAGGTGTTGTTAACAAGGAACTTGTGGTCGCATTCTCTCCTTCACTCATGCTTTCCGTACTTTCACTTGGTGTTTGCGTAGGCATCGTAGTAAGACTGAAAGTAGGTGATGAACTCACAGATGGAGCTTTCGTGGGCGAAACGATCGGTGGACAAGATGGATCGGGAGGACAAGTGACCTGACTTATTATGTTACAACTCTGTGTTTGTAGACTGTACATCTGCCCATCAGGACAGAACTCTATCATTCCAGGTACGCCCATGGTGCATTGAACATATTGAGAACAGGAGGAGAAAGGAACGACGACTCTTCCGGATTCGTTGATATCACAGAGGGATATTTCACAGTTGCTGGATGAGGAGGTGTTGTTTCCGCCTGACTGTTTCCCTTCACTTCCTTGAACATCCGCTCCTTGAGTGGCAGCTACACTGCTTACAGTACTCGGTGTGGTCACGGAGCTGTTGTTGAGACAGTCTGGATCTGGAGAACAAGTCACCATATTTTCCCAATTGCATCCCACAATGGCGACATCAAATATCAGGCCTGAGTTACAACTTTGACTCATCACCTCAGCTCCATTGAGGCAGTTGACATACTTTGAACATCCCGTCCCAGGAACTACTGCGAAGCCATTGGGTGTCAGCTCGCAGGGGCTGCATTGAGCAGAGGTTCTGTGAACAAAGGGCTGCAACAATAGAAGAACCGTTGTCAGAGAATACATGACCAGCGGGACTCTGGTTGAATGGCGTATGATTCTAGAACTTGTGTGAAATGTCCAGATGTGGCACGGGTACAATAGAAAGGAGTGTGACTTGAGATGACGACGAAGCCTATGGTTCGATTGCTATGGTGTTACGTTGGGTTGTATTTTGGTATCTGTAGTACATATAGCTGTTGGACCTATTGTAGACTATAGTACTAGAGTACTACATACCTATATGCTCTTCAAAAAGTTGGGGCGGGTGAAACGTTTCATGGGCAACGGTACGTAAGCTTGGTACGGTGGGCAATATTCCATCAAAGTGCAGTACATCTGTAGGTATGGCGGCCGTATCCGGAGATTACCAATCCAGACACTGATGTTAACACGAGTTCTGCGCATTTTTTCTATCATGTCATGCAGTTCTTATGATCTTAAATAGACGAAGGGCATTGTTCCAGTAAGAGTTCAGTAAAGACTCTATAAATCAGTGAATCGGCGTTTTAGATTATGATTCACCTCTTGTCTATTTGGACTAAGTCAAAATTAGCTGCAACAAATGTTGGTAGGGGCAATAACTTACATTAAAATATAATTTGGATACAATGATCCGAACTGTTGAAACAGACTACCGAGAAAGAAGAAGTAAAAAATAATAATTCTATTACATCTTTGATGTCGACATATTAATATTACTAGGTGAACAAAGATTTCAACTAACTACATGTAGAGGCAATTATAATCTATCGTCAAAGTTTTAAATATAGATAATCTGTTCCTTGCGAGACTATCATTGACATAGCATTAGTCTAGTAGCAATAAAGGTTCCAAACCAATTAGCAAGTCAGAAGTAATAGGGACGTAGAGATCGAAGGTCGACAATCATAATGTTCCTCGGCTACACCGTACCTCCCTAAGGAATGATATGGATATCCTTCGTACAGCTAACATAGTTGAGACCGAACCCAGTGCAGAAGCATCCCGCTCCTCCGAGAGCAACAATGCGAGGATATGATGATGGATCTTGAAGCCACTCTGTTTCCTTCTTTTGCGCCTTAGCTACATTTATCTATAGATATTAGGAGAGAGCGAGAAAAAGAGTTCAATAAAAATTACGCCGTTAGAAGAAGAGGAAAAAGTCAAGAGAAAGATGTATCGCAAACACTTTCTTACCGAGATATCGTTCACGCTGACTCTTCGCTCAGATTCAACTACTGACGAGGTGGAGATCGGGGCACCAGAGAGAAAGCGAAAGGAGACAAAGGTGTTGCTACATCTTGAAAAACTGCGAACTAGATTGAAATTCATTGTGCTTTGGAGAGAACAAGTCAGTATGAGTCAAAAAGAGAAATTTTGGGGCGGGTGTGCTAGTGGCCGGGTCTTGGTCCTTTTTATATGTATTGTTCGGAGTGCCGCCCTTTAGTCGTCTCGTGGTTACCTTGCATTCGTGCTTACAATAATACTCCTACTACATACTATATCCATACAGGCATAAAGAATTCATTCACGGACAACAGTAACTCGCTCAGGGCCCAATATTTTTTCGACTAAAATGCATGGTTGTCAACGGAATCAGACTTTCGTGAAGTTTTGGAACACAGCTATTCTTCGGCTACCCGTTGAATTTCAATATTATATTTCGAACACAAGATGGTTTCAAAAGTACCTAAATTCATTATAGTATTTTTGGTAAATTTTATTTTTTACAATCTCTTTAAGAAAATACTCCTACCTCTCTTTAGAGAGATTATAATGCAGTGCATTTTAAGTGCACCACTTAATGGTTGGATCTGACCAAAAAATGTAGCAAAAGTCAGATCTCTACTCTGAAGTTGTTGCCTAATCCTACCTGGACAGATCAGATCTGACATTTCAAGGATATGGGTAGCACCAAGGTCAGATAGATATGTGGGCAAAAAAAGATGAAACTAGACAAACCTTATGTCAAACTAACATAAGCTATGTCAATATTTTTATCAGATTGAATGGAAATAACCTACATTATTACTATGTATAAAATTAATTATCATCACATATGGTAGCTTACAATTCTGACAAACCTACCAGAGCTTTCTTCAATTTGGCATATGCTCATGTCAAACTTTCATCAAATTTGAGTGAATTACCAAAAAAATATTGACGGAGAGTATACAGTAATCTGATGGAAGGTTTCATTAATTTGATGTAAATTCTGGCAGACTTTCATTAGTTTCTACATACCTGAGCATGTAAGTCAATTTATACTACAGTATGGTACAACCTCTAGTTTTTTTGCACCACACTTAAAATAGATCAGGTCCGACTTTTTTGCTTTGAGGTCAGACCTGACATGCAAGGTTAGATCTGACTTCCACTCAGAATGCTCCTAAGCAAGTGCTCTGGAGGGTGTTAAAGAAGAGCAAAACAATTGAAATTACTGAACAGCCTTTTAAAAAGAATCCTGCCACCTAATCAAATAATAATCACATTTTGGAAAGCTCACCTGATTCATTACATGATAGATGCAGTACATTAACTACTTTTAATCCTATTTTTCCTTTATGTTTACCATTACCCATGTATGGAAACATATGCAGAAAAAGTACAAGGGATTTTTCAGACTTTATATCTCACAACATGGGTGAACAGTGCCCCATCAGCAAAGGAAATCTTTAACTTACTTCCACAGTTCCCCTAATTGTCATCTCCACTTCCACATTCACTGTTGTCTTCTTGAATGTCACCAATATTATCTTTCTTCATTGTTATTCTGGCTTCTTCGCTACTGAATCTACTGCAGAAATCTAGATGATCACCACTGCCATGTTATTCGCTGAATTCATTGCCATTACACTTGTCAAAGTTCTTATTAGCTTCATGGCCATCCTCATTGCTCCCTCCATTACCACTTTATCCAATACCCCTTCTATGGCTTATTCTATCATCACTGGCATTGTGAACTCTATTAATAGCATGACAGAATCAACTGGAAGAGCATCTTAACATTTGTCCAAGAGGTAAACAAACAAAAGAATATTTAAGTGTTACTTTCACAATTCAAATTGCATACAATAATCTGCAACTTTTGATCATAATGATCAATTGTTGCCCTGATTTGTTCTTTCTAAACAACCTCGAAGGAGAAGTCAATAACACATAATTTCTATACTTATTCATGGTGCGCATGAAATTTTCATAGTCATTTCTCTCTTTATTCTTGATGTCAGTTCTTTACTTGATTTTTATTTTAAGATGTCTCTCTTGACACTCTCTTTACCCTCTTTGTCTTTCAAACACTTTTAATAGTGACCAATATCTTTCGCTTGCATGTCAAGTAATTTTGTAAGATACTCACTCAATTTTCAAACATACCATTCCATTCAGATGCATTGGAAACTTGAAACACGTATGTCTCTCTGATGCACACCATCCATTTATGTGCTTGATCTGTGATACAGGTCAGATAACAAGAACCTGCTACCATGACCATAAAGCAGTAAAAAAGCAAAAGCGCGTTTCATCGATTGCATAATTGTAGAGAATCAAGTATTCTCAGCATTTGTAAATGTAGCTCACTTGTGATGCTTGCATTTGTTGATGACCCAGCGAAACAAGTCATAATTGTCCATTGAATTTGCAAATGGGACCACCACTCAATGGCATGTTCTAACTATACATTGTTTCGGAATATCCATGTAAGTCCCCACATAGGAAACTTCTCAGTATACATTCTGGTGGTGATAGTTTACATATTTTCATCAAAAAATCCCCGTTTGTTCTGAACCACATTTTTTCGCGATTTCCCATAATGCGATTTTTTTGAAATCCCAGTATTCATGCAATGATAGTAAACATATTGTTCTTAGTTTGGCTATCACAGTTATTGACCTATAATTTGTATATAGACAGTATACATACTGACACTAACAGTTTGCATACTGTAATTTGTCATGAAACAGTATAATAGCAGCATTAGCTGGTATTAGCAGTATATGTACTGTATTTCTTTGTCAATTTTCGAGAATTATAGTATACATATTGTCAATACCAGTTTACATAATGCGAAAATTAAATAGATGACAGTATTCATACTATAATTAGCAGTATACATACTGCAATTTCCTAAAAAATGATCTCATAAAGACAGTATAAGTAGTACTAATGACAGTATGCATACTGGTAATGAGAATATACATTCTGTCGATGATAACTTGATTAATTTCACATGATACACTATCAAAATAACAATAACCTCATCATTTTACCTGATAAACACATGATTAAGACTTAAATAATTACTAATGATTCTCGCAGCAACCATTGATGACATTTTAAATTACAAAAAAAAATATTCTGAAATCACTTGCCTCTATTGGTTTTGCAGGCATCTTATCAGTTACATTTAATCACTCCATGCCCTTGAACTTAATAAATAGACACACTCCGAGATGCCTCACATTCAGTTATGCGTGGTAACCCTTGCCATCCAAGATAGCCCTCTTCTAAACTAAGAGATC